>CABEEJ010001023.1:72835-120601 GCA_901482245.1 Timema douglasi | reverse complement strand
CCCCCCCCCCCCTCCCTTCTCCATGAGCTTTTTTTTTCGATGAGGCCTCAATAGAACATCAAACATCACAAGTTTTGCTGAAATTCATCAAACATGTTTGTCAAATATATTTGCCCATTGTGTGCTTAGAGGTGGCGTAGCTTAAGATGTGGTGATAAAAAAAATATACTATTTTAAATTGTGTAATATTGTAATTCATCTATACCTATGTACATATAATCAGAAATGTGCTAATGCCTCACCTAAACAAGTTGTGTGTGTGTGTGTGTGTATGTATAATATATTATAACGCTTGTTAGATATCAGCCAGGAGGGTATATTTCGTCGCAGTGGCAGCTCTAGCCGCCAGCAGGAGCTCAAAACTCTTTTGAACCAAGGGGCGACAGTTGACCTCAATAGTGGAAACTTCTCAGTTCATGATTGCGCGTCTGTGCTGAAGGGGTTCCTGGCAGAGTTACCTGAGTGCCTACTCACTGATGCTCATTACCCGGCATACTGCCAGGTGGCAGGTTAGTCAACCAGTACATCATTCCTTGATGTTCCTTACTATGTCAAAACTTCATTACATCTACTACCTACATATAAAACTGACAATATCTAAACTCTAGAGGTACCACTTATTCAACACCAAAAAAAATTAAATCATGAAGCTTTTATTAGAGTTGGGGTCGAATCCAATATGTTACGAATCTGAATCTTGGAAAATATTGTGAACACAAAAGAAGATACAATTATAATAGAATAATAGAAATAGTAACTAAATGTTGACATTCTTTCTTATAATCCATTCATTATAACATTCATACATTCTCTTAAGTGTTAAATTACTGGTCTGGGGACTGGTTGTTAAGTTAATCCTACTATAATAATAGTTGGTTTTGAATGACCAAAAACAGTACTAGGGCTCTAAAACAAATTTCACTTGAAAGATTGGCAAATTTTTTTTTTTAAGGATTCAAGTCACTAATCTAAAATTTTCTTGAATCCTCAAATCCTGAATATCCTAAAGGATTTGAGGGCCCATCCTTATTATAAAGAGAATCCCCCAAATCTCGTATTAATAACTTTCTTCATTGTACTAAAACTCCACAACCTCATGAACCACATAAACCTGAAAAATCCGACATAATATCTCTACTGACTAAGGTCAACAAAGATCAATAAACTATTAAAGTCAAGCTTTCATAGATTAGAAGTATTCAGCCAAACCAACATAATAATGAAAAATCCATTAGTCCTTGTGTTCCAAGAGTGTCATTCACTAAGAAATATTTTAGGACACTAAGCTAAGAATGGCCTACCTTTCATATAACCATAACCAGGCTCTTGACCTTGTAAAACTCGCCAAATACATAATCAAGTAGCCACTTTCTCTAGCAACACAACCGACTACATGCATCCCACCAAAAGGAGTCACGGCTGTGAATCCGGGTACCTAATTTACTTACTTGAATTTCCATCAATGCACTGCACAATATGTTGAATCGGTAGGCTAATACTTTGACTCTGAATCCTATATTTTTCTATAACTGTGTGACTCATACTCCTCCATCAATGGCAGATATATATATATATATATATAATATATTGTAATAAAATAATTTTGCTATAATAAATGTATTACTAATTAACGTATATTAGAATTTTTAAATACTAAATAGGCTACTAAAATGGTAACACAGGACATTTCATCACCACCACATGAATCATTAGGCTACTTAGGTCCATAAAATGTGATATATTTTTTATCACAATTTCTAAAAAAGAAAACTTTCCTACATTTCTATTAAAGTAGATATGTATTTAACTGTGCATTTAATAATAATAATAAAGTTAAAAAAAACCAGAGGATATAGCTTTACCTTGAAACTAAAGACTATACAAACTTAAGACTAATGGAACATAATTCATAAGCATTTCCCCTAATTATGATTTATAAGTTATTATTTTAAAGTCTAAGTCGGTAGCTTTCTACAGACTCCACCCAAAATTGCTCACAACTCCGACTCCACAGCCCTGACTGAAACTCCCTGTAAAGGCATGAACAGGCATTGCCATGACACTTTAATCAAGAAACCAGTTTCTAGTACAGCTAATCATAACATCAAGTTTGAGGACTGCTACACTGGTAAATTTTTAAAATCTCTTAACAGAATCTAAATGCAATGTATCCTAGCTAAGCAGATAGGAACTGGCACATCAATGGCTCTCACCATCTATAAAACCACCCAAACTAAATATTTCTTCGATGAAAACCACTTTTCACTTTTTGAGGTATTTGTTAAACATATTTGTAATAAGGCACAGGAAAGTTGGATAGAAAATATAAAGGGGAACAAATAAAATATGACTTTGATAGTGAAAAGAACACAGTTCACACTTGACATTGCTGTCATTGGACAAAGAGGTAATGGATGCCTCTTGAAGAAAATCGATCAATCGTTACAACTATTAAAATGCCTCCATCTTCCTCCTTTAATTGCTTTCATTCCTCTTCTCACTTGCACACTTTCTGTTGTCTGCTCCTCTTGTCTCTTTCTTGGCTTCCCTTGCGGTCTTTTCCTACATACTTCATTTCCATCATTTTCTTTCTTCTTCTTTGCCATCCTCATTACATAAATGTACCATCTCACTCTTGCATCCTATACTATCGCGTGTATTCCCTCTACTCCCACTCTTTCCTGGATAACTTCATCTCGTTTACTGTTTCCCTTTGTGACCGCTAACATACTCCTCACAAACTTGATTCCCACATTTTCCACTTTCCTAATCTCTTATACATTCAATGTCCATAATTGTGCTGCACATGTGACAATGGGTACACTTCAAGGGTACTTCTCTTCTCCATATCAGGTCTCTCACACACCTATAGAACAACTCACCCTGCTGGCCTCTTTTAATTAAATCTTCTCTATTTCCATCTTTCACCTCAATCACATGTAAACATGTAAAAGGAACAAATAACACAAGGAGAAATATGATCGAATGAAACCTAGGTCGGGGGATTGGACGGTAACGATCGATTTTCTTCAAGTGGCTGCAATTACCTCTTTGTCCAGTGGCAGCAATGTAAAGTGTGAACTGTGCTCTTCTTTTCATTATAAATGTCGTATTTTGTTTGTTCCCTTTTACATGTTTTCTATCGACCTTTCTTGTACCTTCTTCCAAATATGTGTAACAACGTAAATTTTTGCTAAATAGCTTATATTTAAACCCTACTGTACCACTGACACCACCTGAAAAATAGCACATTGAACAGTAGCATAATCTCAAGATAAATTTTAGTGCTCCAGAGAAGATTTCATCCCTTCAACATCTAAGTTGGCATCAGTGAAGTCAACTACTGGTTTTGTGTAGAATCTCCTGAGAAAGATACAATGTGGTATCCAATATTGAGTGTTTGGAATAGAGCACTAGGCTGAATCGTGGTGTAGATTAGGAGGGATAGCCAGCACACTTGCCTTGGTGATACTGGAGTAGAAATTGTTTAGATAGAACACTAAAAACACACACACATTTTAAGGACAATCTTGACCTGATGAAGCCGTCTGTGACAATAAAAGCTTGTCCTTAAAACTGTGTTTGTGTGTTTTTAGTGTTCTATCTAAACAATTTCTACTCCAGTATCGCCAGGTAAGAGTGTTGGCTATCCTTCCTAATTTAAAACAATATTGAGTATTTGTATATTTGTGTAAAGGTTTATTCTCTTATTTCTGCTGTATTTTCAACATTTATAAAATTTATTTACATACCATCATAAATTAATACAAAATTAAACATTTTAAAGGTTTACCTTGTTAATTAAAGATTTGATTTAATATGCTCCTTTTTTCTTATTTTATTTTCAAAGTAAAGAACATTTAATTAAATTTTCGCTTTTGTGACTGTAACTGTTGCCTATATATATGGTTTTAGAGTTCTGCGACAGTCCCAAAAGTATTAGTGCTGTCAGCCCTGGAGATGCAGCTGGTCGGGAAATGAGGCTTCTTCGCTCCTTACAACTGCTACTTCTGTTGTTACCCACAGAGAACAGACTGCTACTGAGTGATTTGATAAAGCTCTTGCACGACACTGCTGAACACGAGGGGACTAACAAGATGTCCGCCGATAGTCTGGCAACACTTTTCACACCTCACTTTCTGTGTCCTCGCAAGGTACTCGTACTTTCAGATCAACTCATTCAATAAGTGTGTGTAAGTCTGGACAGCAAGTAATAAGATCCAAGCGAATTACTACAATTCTTGATAGCAATAAAATACATTGAAAAGAAGCTTCTAAATATTTGTTTAGCACTGCGTCTTTACTACCTTAAAATTGTACACATATGTACTGGTACTGATTATTTTATTGAGTTAGGGACAAGGATGGTTGAATTTAGAAGTGTACTCACATTTGTGTGAAGGGAGAGTGGAAAACCATTTCGTAAAAAAAAATCTCAATACACCCGATCGAGGTTCCCCAATCACTCTGTCATCAGCAGTTTAACCTAACATGAGAGTGATGCCTGAGATCATGCGTTCACTGAAGCAGGTTTATAATCTTAAAACCAAGTATTAAGCTCATCGTCAACTGTTTATAGCCTGTGACTGGGTCAGTTTAGTAAAGTGTCTCGATCTTCATCGATCCTTCCTCCTTTAATCTCTTTCATTATTCTTCTTTCACTTGCACACACTATGTTATCTGCTCCTCTCATCTCTTTCTTGATCTCCGTTTTGGGTTTTTTCCCTACATATATATATATATACTTTTAGCGTGACATTTTACTAATTGTTCAGGCTATACGCACATGTACTATTTAAGCTAAAGAGTTAGGGTGACGGAAGATTGAATTCAGAAGAATAATATTAATACTTAGCACCGCGTCTTACTACCTGTTCAGGTTATATGCTTAAGTACTAATTACTCTAATTGGTTAGGAATTTGGAAGGTTGAAAATAGAGGAAGTGAACCAGCAATTGTGTGGAGGGAGAGGGAAAAACCATTTAGGAAAAACCATCCCCAGTTCACCCGAGCGAGATTCGAACCTCGATCTCCCCGTCCTCGGCAGTCTAGCTTAACACAAAACTTACACGTTAGCCAACTATGCTACAGATGTGGGTAATTTAGAAAAAGCAGTGTACTCAAATTTGTATGGAAAACCACCCTCGGTACACCCGCCCAAGATTTGAACCCCAATCTCCCTATCATCGTCGGTCTAGTCTACTGTGAAAGTGACACCTTAGACCATGTGACCACTGAAGCAGACTCCTACATAATTCATCTCCATCATTCTCTTTGGTACTCTCCCGTTTCCCATCCTCATTGCATAACTATACCCTTCAGTCAAATGTCTTATGCTTGAAAAAATATAATCTTTTCTCTTATTTCTATAACTTTAAGCACTAAAATCACTTTTAAATGGGCTTATTGCTTTTGTTTTGTTTTTGAAGTGTAAGTAACAGGGAATAAGTCAACCTGAAAGGATATTTAAGTTAGACCTTGGTATAAACAAATAAACTTCTTTTTTCATTAATTTACTCGCCTCGGTGGCATAGTTGGCTAACGCGCTTGTCGTGTTAAGCTCGTCTGCTGAGGACGGGGAGAATGAGGTTCGATTCTTGGTCGGGTGAACTGGGGGTGGTTTTTCCTAAATGGCTTTCCACTCTCCCTCCACACAAATGCGGGTTCACTTCCTCTAATTCAACCTTCCCAAGGCCTAGTCCATTAGTGTAATTAGTACTTAAAGCATATAACCCGAACGGGTAGTAAGACTCGGTACTAAATATTATTATTATTCATTAATTTATGCACACTTCAGACTTCCATCTTCCTATAACTTTCACAGATACACAGTATTTTAAATTTTCAGAAATATTCCTTTTTAATAAAAAGGAATAAGTAAAAACACTAAACAATTAACAGAAAAAATCTGGAGCGAAATATTTTACATAAAATATAAAAATTAAACTAATGTATACTTTTTGTTTTAGCTCACCCCAGAAGCGTTCCATGCCCATTCACAGGCCATGTCTGGTGTAGTAGCGTTCATGATACGGCAGGGGACGCGTCTATTCAATATACCTCCCAACTTGGCCACTGACATTCGAGCATACTGGGCAGAGAAGGAACGCCGAAAACTGTCTCCCAAGGTAACTTTAGTAAGGGGGCGGCTGGTTATAGGTTTTCAAGGTTCACATATTTATGATAAGCTTGAAATTAAGATTATTATTTTATTTATAAACAGCCAGATACTCATTGATATAAAGGTCCCCTTGGTTTTCACAACACTAGAGAGCCTTCATAAATCTGGTTTGGAAGTTGTGCCAGTGGTTAACGATTTTTTTTAAAAGAGGGAGCCCAAACCTTACAGAATATATAAAAATTAGAAACATGTCAGAAAAAATTAATTTACTGTATTGGCCAGAATATAGTGCGTTGTTTTTCTCCTAAAAATTGGCTTTCCGAAAGTTGTACTCCTATTATATGCACAGACTAATATTTTTCACTGAAAAAAATCGACATATTCTTACATAGTTATATTTTATAGCATGCTGGAACTTGACTGGCTGGTGGAAATCATAACACTTGTGTAATATTAAACTCAAGGTCAAAATAAAGTGATTTCCAACATTCATTGTCGCTGAACTAGTAATTCAGTAGGACAGTGTTAGTTGGTGGAAGAATCTGTGCTGTGTTACTGATATTTAAAAAAAAAATCACTTGTGGCAGATCTGAAAGTGAGTGATCACGTTGTAAAGAAGGCTTCCTCTGAGGGCTGTGGAGTCGGAACGCCAAGCCTTCGACTGCAACTCCTTTATTTTCCTACTGACAGATTCTGACTCCTTCATAAATGGCTTAAGTGTGTGAAATGCACTTTTTAATTTCGAAGTGAAGTCAAATCGAATAATATGAGATATTCCCGAAGCTGAACCTAAGTTTGAATATTCTATAGCTATGTAAATAAAGGTATAGAATATAATTTACTAAATTCTATATTGCAAACATAATTAATATATTTTGTCTTATAATACAAAATTAGTCACAAAATGTAATATAATTATTTCAGATTTTTTACACTAACTTCTATGCTGGCGACCGGGGTTCAATCCTCGGTCCCGGCAAAGATTTATCTGATTACCAAACCCTTCCTTCACCTCTGACAAGACATCTTGTGGATGTGAGGAATGCCAGGCCTCCACCGTGGTTCGGATTCCACGTTAAACTGTAGGTCCTTCATTTCATCTCACAATCACCCTACCATTACACATTAGCGTAAGTGCGTATAACCCGAACGGGTAGTAAGACGCGGTGCTAATAATAATAATTTACACTAACACTACGTTTTAATGAAAATAACAGCAGGTGTGTTTTAGATTTAAAACATTTTTGGCGACACTTCATAATGGTCAATTCTAGAATTTTACTTTAGAATAGAAGTTGAAGCGAACGAATATTCAAAACAAAATCAAAGTTTTTAAAGCTTCGACACTCGTATTAATTAATAATAACAAACTTAACACATTAGATTTCTCCAATACATATTACTTTATGGGAAGCTTCTTTGACATTCGGAATGCATGTTTGAATAAATTTGTCAATCCAAATTACAAACATTGGTAGTAAATAGGGGTGGATGGAACCCTTGGGAAAAGGTTGAGAACAAAGGGCGCTTGCCGCTTGTTTTCTAGAAGTTAATGCTTACAATTCACTGTTAATCTCTTTGTTAGACAGTCATCTTCTTTGTTACTTAGCAAACTCGGTGGCTGGGATGGGAGGCACATGATTTATTGTGCTTTCTCTATCAACAGTTGTTTGTTAGATTCAGCAAGTGAAAGAGCTTTCAAGATTTAAAGAAGAGAGATATTATATGCTAGTGTCTTTTGGGATGTGGAAATGAGAGGAGGGGGGGGGGGAGTAGGTTGCCAAGGTCAACCATTTATGAGGTGTCTGTTGTTGAGCCAGGTGTCAAACCTAGAGAGAACATTTAAGAAAAGTAAGTTTTAAGAGGTTTCAAACCCAGATAATATTCTGCAGTTTCATACTTACAGCAAATTAAAGAGGTGCTAAACATGTTTTGTAGTAATTTTTTTCCTATGCAAATAATTAAATATAAAACACCATTTTCAAATAAAGAAATTAACTAATAAAAGTAATTTCCATAAAAATTTTAATAAAACCGACTATTTTATTAATTATATTATTTGATATTAATCCTTAAACGCTCAGTACACTAATCTATCAGCGCGCTAAGTAGTGGCTAAGGGCCAGTTTCATAGTCAAATTTAGTACGCTTCAAGTGTGGCGCTACACTAAATACAAGACACACCTCACCTCTGGTAATAATAATATTAAACAGAATCTACGTGACCGTAATCATGATGTCATAGTCCATTCTGTGTTTAACTCTCTTCTGCTGTAGGAGGGGACTGATGTATCCTGAAGATTACATAACTATGTGTTTTGTTGTGTTTTAACTGTGAATTTAGAGGCCTACAATTTTCTGGTATATATGTAGGCCTTGCCTTTCTATCCTCCTTTCAATCTTTAATTTGAGTACATTAATGAAATTTTTCAAAACTTTACATCCTCATTTGACTGTATTGTCTAAAACCAACTAATCACTTGTGTGTTTAGCTCGATGAGAGTGTTCACGAGGGCGGCAGCGTAACAGCTAGCACAGTGTTTACATTTCTGGACCGTGCTCGAACCGCTCAAAGTCACGAAGGAAATCCCACCGAGACAGCCCTGGCGGCGCTCTACGCTCACATCCAGTCCTTACCAGAGTCCACACACAAAAGGAGACTTGTCAAGCAGTTCAACAGGGAAAATGGGCCTGGTACCCCTCAGGGCAAGGGTACACGCAATCGAAGCTTGGGGGATTCCATTAAGGTATGAAGAAAGGAGCACAGCTTGATCTCTTAGTGGACTACAAAACGTATAATCTTGCTACATTAGTAAAACACCGTGGTTGGCTAATTATTTTGTAATCAAAACAATGGAAGTCTTTCTTGAGAGTTCTTTACTTTACTTTACATACATTATTGTTTCCAGTCTGTGGCCTGGGCTAGGGTTTTATCCAAGCCATATATTTTCCACTACCGGCTTGCTATGGCCTGTCGTAGCTTCATATGCCTTATAATCTACCTTAAGACTAGGACAGGCACAACATCCAGTCCCCGGCCATTAATTCTCCACTGTGAAAGGGTAAACCCACATTTCACTAATGATACTTTTTCGACCAAGCCAGGAATCGAACCCAGGACTCTTAGATCAGTAGACAAACACACTACTGACTAAGCTAAAGTATCAAATTCTGAAATTTTCTTTAAGAGAAATCCATTACCTCTTTGTCCATTGGCAGCAGTGTAAAGTGTGAACTGTGTTCTTCTTTTCATTGTAAAGGCCATATTGTGTTTGTCTCCCTTTTATATGTTTCTATCCACAGTTCCTGTACCTTCTTCCAAATATAATACAATTACCTCATAAAGCGAAAAGAGGTTTTCCTTATAGAGTTTTTCAAAAAGAAGAAATTGTGAAGTGGACTTAGTGGAAATAGTAACATTCTTTGTATACTGATAGTTTTTAATAGTTTTATATAGGCTCCCGCATTTATGATTTTCTCCTACCCATAGTTTTTTTCCCAGATCCCAGACGAAAACCATAAATTGAGGTTTCACTATATTTGTATTTTTTATTATTCTATTGTATTTAATTTTATGTTCATAATTTTTTTCCAAGATTCGGATTCTAGATTCTGAGGTAAATTGAAGATTTAGATACGTAAAATAGTGGATTTGGCCCACTTCTAATGATTACTATAATGAATGCATCATAACAAAAAAGGAATGTTAAAATTTAACCAATATTTAAACTTACTACCAAACCTGAAAATAGCTCACACTTTTTTCTCAAAAACATACTTTACAAAACCCTTGTGCGGCATATAATTGCACCCTTAAATAGTAAGTAACAAATGTTGTAACTTGTGACTACCTGTAGTTATATCGATCTATATTGAAATAGTTTATAATAGAGATGGGCCACTTGAATCTTCGAATCCTCAAATCTTGACAAATATTCAAGATTTGAGGATTCGGTGTTTTACTGTATTCGATGGTCTGACAAAATGAAGATTATGGATTAAGTTGTATTTTTCAAGTAGGCCTAACTAAGTAATTTTTGAATTAAAAATATTATGCTTTGTTTATGAGGTGAAAGATTTTACCATCAAATCCAGTAAAACACGGAATCTTTGAATTTCTAATACTTGTCGGGATTTGGTGGATTCGAGGATTTGAAGATTCAAGTGGCCTGACTCTAATAATATATTTCAACCAAACTTTGTCAACCACATGATGCCCTATAAAAAAAAATTGCTTTTCACCAAGTGGTCTGTATTTTTAACAGAAGCACATTTTCAATAAGAGCCAGAAGAGGCACAAGTATCTGAAGCAACAGGGAGAGTCGGGCGGTCTGCACTCGCGGATCCAAGATGGGAGTGAGGTGAGCATACCATTATTTTGTTTCTTAACTTAGGTATCAGATTGACTACCAACAAGGGAAAAAAAAGTTTTGAAACTTAATTTTTATAGTCTTATTTGATAAAGACCTCACATCAAGTCTCAGTGTATAGATTTAAAGTTTTTTTGTTATAATGACACCTAAAGCCATTTTCAAGTACAATGCTAAACACAGCCGAAGTATAGGTAAAGTGAAAGACATGTGGATTTGCTTGCTAGGACATTTGAGGACTCACTTTCAAGAAATGATGCAATAAAGCTAGTTGCAGAGAAATCACACAAAAGTCTGATCTCGAGCAGGATTCGGCTGTACTTGGCTCGTACTTCAATAATATTCCCTCAAGATGGTGTGACATGCATGGACTATCGAGACAACGCCTATTTTGATATTGCGTTGTTTTCACAACAATAAGGCAGGCCTAGATTTCGATAAGCCAACTATTCAATTCATATACATTAATATTATACAACAGATCCAAATGAAAGCCTTATGAAACTATATATTTGTCAAACCACATTCACCTTTTGGAAATTACAGGAAGGGTTAACATTTTGGGTTATTTCGTCACACCCTGCCATAGTTAAAACTTATATTTTTTTATAATCATATGAATCTTGATCTGTTCCAATAAATATTCACTCTTCCACACTAAAAAACCTTGTTTTTCACCTTTACAGCCATTTTAATAAATCCCTTCGTTTATAATCAGTTTGGTTAACTTTACTAGCAAAACTGTCACCACCAAGGCAGTGAATGTAGATAATTTTATTTCCTGCCGGGGTGTGGTACCTCTGGTAATATTTCATCATGTGACTGCCAGCAAGGCATGTGATAGAATTGATTTGGAATTTTCTTCAACTTTATTTCTACTTCCCTGGTACTTCGGCTGTGCTTAGCATCGTTCTTATATACCACCCCTAGGTCATGGGATCAAAGAGGAAGAAATGATTTTCTTCATGGAGCAGCCATAAAACTTCTTTGTCCATTGGCAGCCATGTAAAGTGCGAACTGTGTTCTTCTTTTCATTGTAAAGGCCTGTGTATGTTCTTTTTATAGTTTTTCATCCACCTTTGAGATAACATGTTGTTATTTATGGAATAAGATAAAGGAAAGAAAGATGGAAAATAATTAAAACGGAATGAACACACTATGGCTTTTGCAATGATAACACAGTTCACGCTTTACACTGCTGTCACTTGACAAAGAGGTAATGGCTGACTCTTGAAGAAAATAAATTGTTATCTCCCAATCCACCAATTCATCAGGAGCGAGTTTGAAACAGAATGCGACACAACTTCTTGGGTAGCTAATCATAATCTTATCCAATTGTGCCATAATTGAATCGCCTCAACCATAGACATTTTTTTAGTTATAACCACATTGTCATTTTTTATTATTATTTTTGGTATATAAAATAATAAATTCATTAATCACTCAATTTTAAGACATTTAATTAAAGGTCGGCAAATTAACAACAGTTTTTTCGTACTTTTAACAAAATTCATAAGACTTGACTTTTTTTTTTGCACCACTTCTTACTACCCATTCGGGGTTATATACTAACTATGCTACTGGGCTAGGGATGAAGACGGTTGTATTTAGAGGAAGTGTACCCATAAAGAGAGAGAGTGGGAAACAATTTAGGGAAAACAACCCTCAGTACACCCGTCCAGGCTCGAACCACGATCTCCCCAACAACAGCAGTCTAGTTTACTGCGAGAGTAGTGCCTTAGACCATGCGGCCACCGGAGCGAGTACCTGCCTATTTGGAGGGTAAAGTTTTAATCTGAATATATATGCATCAGCCTGTTTTCTTCTGTTCCCCTGTCCCTCTCCTTTTGCGTTTGTTAATCATGCATTTCAATTCAAGACTAGCAGAAGAACCCGGCGTTGTTACCCAAGGCAATGCTTTTCTTTGCTTCAGACAGAAAAAAAAAATCTTCAGTTTATTCCGTTCAACCCAATTTTTAATAAATTTATAAAAATCTAATCAACAATTTAAAATTCCAGCTGCGGGGTCCACATGTTTGTGCACATGGGGTACTAATTTTAAAATCTCAGCCCTCTGCGTGTGGTAGATATTGCACAATGCTCATGACAAACAGACAAACAAACTCTTCACCTTATTAATATAGATCATGGTAATATTAAGAATTTAATGTTTTTTTAAAGATTGCTAATCACCCTGAGCTACTATCACTAGTGGAAGAATGTTAGAGGAGTTTGATGACATTCAACCTCTTGCCGTGTGATTGATTATTAAAGTGAAATACTTTTCATTACTTGTACAGCAAAATTGGTGAAACATTGTAACTTTACAGAACATCTTGGAATGCTTTAAGAATTGTGATGTCCTGTGTGTAATGTTGATGTCCATACTAACTCCATGCATGATGTTTGTGTCTTCCACTAACCTTACTTCATACCAGCTCACAAACCTTAACAATAATAATGCAGCTGAAAGTTTTTAAGTATAAAATATATCTCTATAAAGAAAACTTCTTTTCGCTTTATGAGGTAATTGTATTATATTTGGAATGAGGGGAAGGAAAGGTGGATAGAATCATATAAAAGGAACAAACACAATATGGCTTTCACAATGAAAAGACGAACGTAATTCACACTTTTCATTGCTGCCATTGTACAAAGAAGTAATGGCTGCCTCTTTAAGAAAATTGATCGCTAACGTCCGATACCCTGACCTAGATTTCATTCGTGGAATTCATTAGGAGGGCGTGTGAAAAGCGCAACTTCCCAAAAGAGGAAACCAAAAAGAACACCAAAGGGAGAGAAAGGAAATATATAAATAATGATTGTACACTTAGATAGGAACATGTAAAAGGAATAACATACAGGATAACACATTTCCTGTGTTTGTACGTTATCCTTTCTATGAGAAATACATAGATTAAATATTCTTAAAGCTGCATCGAAACTCAGATATTTTTGGTTACTTATACTTATAATTGAAAAACTATTATATTGTGCTTATCTATTAGAGGTTTGCGAGCTCAAGGTTTTTGAGTTGAGTCAATCTCGAGCGAGTTTTTCATGAAACTTCCGAGTATCAATCTTCTTTGAGCTTGGGTTGAATGAATATATAAATTTAAAACTTAATAATATAAACAAAAAACAAATAGGTATTTAGATATTTTCTTAGTGCAGGTTATAGCTTAAGATTTGAGTACTTGCATGCATACCCCTAGTAACCAGCATTCTTACCGAAATATGTCTGGAAGTTGCAGTGCAACCCACAGATCACGTGTAAAAACTAGCTTTCACCAGCCACTGAAGGCTTCTTTAAGAGTCTATTCTAAAACTCCTGAAGCAGATGAAAGTTAGCACTCAAATTAGAGATGTCATATAATTCCTTCACCTCCACCCTTTGATTCTCAATTTTGGTTCCTCAACATTTACATTGCAAATAGTTTTCCGTTCATCTTACCTCCTCACCTAAACTGCCACTGAATGACAGGGAGATTGAGGTTCGAATACCAGTTAGGTGTACCAAATGTTTTTTTCTTTTCTTAAATGGGGTTTAACTATCCCTCCATGCAAACATGGGTACACTTCCCCTAAATTAAACCTTCCACATCCCTAATACATTTGTGTAATTACTACAGGTAATAAATAATATGCGGTGCTAAAAAAAATCTAACCTCACATTAAAGTACAGTTTTTAAATAAACAACATTTTTTAATGTATTTGCACAAAAAAAACTGATTTCCGCCATGTTTGCTTTGTGCAAGATCAGTAAAACACTAGGTCATGTTGAGTGTATTTATAATTTGTTGGAATAAAAATGAAACAACAAAAAAAAAATTCAATTTAGATTAACTGAAATCTGAATACTAACATTTTGCTGATATGCCAGAACTTTAATTTCTTGGAATATAAGAGCTAATAATTAGAGGAGTACCGATTCAGTAAAACCAATTGTTGATTAGAATTAATTATCGATGCACTATTAATTGCCCGATAACGATTCATCGGTATCCGCATTGATACACCTCCACTAATAATCAAGATATTCGAGATATTAAGATTGGTTCTTGATTCCTTCTGGTAAGAATTATAGGTATTAAGATATCTGGGAATCAAATTTGACATTCTTAGTTGAAATGTGTTAGTGTAATGCCTTAACAATGTTTATACCAGTATTACACAGCAGGGTTGTGGAGTCATTACACCAATCCTTCAACTCAGACTTATCTATTTTCCGACTCTTTCAGAATTGGCTAATGTATATTAATTAATAATAACTTTACTCCAGTAAAATGCTCTAATACAAATTACTTCGTGGGAAGCTTCTTTGACATTGTGAATTTATATTATTTAAACAGATTAGTCAATCAAAATTACAAATATTGGTACTAAAAATAAAAAAGTATTAAATAAAAATTATACATTTATCATATAGTGTTACAATACAGAATGTTTTTATTTTTATGCCGGACTTGATACATTTTTACCGGCTCCCGATTCCACAGCACTGTTAACCAGACTTGTGTGCTGTGTATATCTTAAATTTGTTATATTTGGAAGAAGATACAGAAAAGGTGTATAGAAACATATCAAAGGAACGGAAATAGATTTTCCCTATAGAGATATATACCTTAAATTTGTAACTATTATAAAGTTTATACTAATTTAGAGCAAAAAATTACTAAAACACAAATGAATATAAAATTAAAAGCATATTGATTTGAGTTTATTATATGTGTGTGTGCGCGCGCTCATATCCGCGCGTACATGCAAGTGTGTATGAGAGATAAAACACTAGGTTGTTTTAGTGCCAACTTTATTTCATCCATCTTGAGACATTTAAAATCCTCTATTAATTCAAAGTTGTTTTTTTCCTCTTTGTGTCATGTTATTCCCATATAACTGGGTAACTTAGACAGACAGCCACAAATATCATCAAAGTGTGGTAATTTGCTCATTAGATAAAATCCAAATTTATATGTCTGGAATAACTTCTACTGTAGAATACATAAATCTACACCATGATGAAATGATTGGTTTGAGTTTAATAACCTATAGGGGTAATTTCTCCCAACTTCATCCAAGGAAAGTTGCTAAGTTGTTTCAATTTCAAATTGGTTGACTGATCTAAGTTAACTATAACCAAGGAGTGGTAGGTACTTGCTCTTAGTTCAATCAAGTAATGAAGTTAATTTGATCAAATTTATAATACAGAATTATTTGCTCTGCTAACCAAATTGTTATTTTTTTCACTGCTATATTTAAGAGTTTCTCATGGAGGTTTGTGAGTTCTTCGCTTGGCATGTCTTGTAAACATGTCCTATTCCCCCTCCCTGCATGTACACTGGGATGTTCCAGACCTTCTCCGCTAGGAAACTTTTACACTGGTCTCAGGATGAGGACGAGGGCTGTGGTACGACCCTCTGCGGGTCGTTGGGCCGCTCCAGGAAATACAGCCCGCGTGTCATCCGCCTCAGGCGCTCCTACAGGGCTAGAATTTCCCAACACACATTCGATGAGACAGCCGGCCGTACCTGGGAAGATGACACGTCATTCCAACACCTGGCAAGTCAGGAGAAAGAATTAGCTAGTCAAAAGGATGCTGCATCAGATTCCCTAGAAAGGCAGGGGGCTTCTTATCCTGCTTTCGAATCCCCCCGCCGCTCAATTTCTGAACCTGCTCTCGTTTCCACGGCGCCTTTGCTAGACTCAGGGTCGGTTGAGGATAGCTCTTCTCCAACCCATATTTCTCTCCCTCCACCACCTACAGGGGTTAGGCCCACTTTTACCAGCACTCCGGCGCCCCCTAGAAGAAGCAGTACTGCTAGCTGCTTGATGGTGACACCCAGTGACAGCACAGCTATGTCACCCATCACCAGGTCGGCCCAGAGGATGCCTCCAGCCATGCAGGTATGCATCCACCCTAATCCTGTTCCTTTTCACCATGCCGCAAATGGGTCAGAAAGTCCTAGCATGAGTAAATTTGCTTTTTATATTTTCAATAGTTTGTATGTTCAGATCTTAGAACACACACTAGCTTTTTCATAATTTCCGTTTCATTGAATGTAATTGAGGAATAAATTTTCATCTTGCGAGTATTCTTAAATATCTCGCAAATAATACTCCAGAGAAACATAATATGGCTGCCATTTACTTAAATTTGCAGGCTTTTTTAACTTTCGAAACCTATGTTGGATATTTCCAGCTGAAGGGTTATTGTAATGTAACACTCCTCTTGGTTATTTTTAGGTTAATAAAGTTCTCAGGGTCATCCAGTATCTGATTCACAACTTTTACTGTTTAATCTCTATACTCATGACCATTCACGTTGAGTTTTATATTCTATAAAACTATAAATGTACACTCTCTCTACACTGGAAGGTATTAGTCTTACCAAACAGCTTACCATAGTGTAATGATGCAAGGTAATCTTACTACCTTACAGGGTAAACCAAGAATTTAGAATATCTTATTAAAAGTTGTCTCGAAGACTATTTTTCTTTCTCAAACTCATAATTGATTTGAACATGTCCTTATAAAAATAACCTAGCATAAAAAGCAAGTTCCACAATGCTGTAAAGTGATATGATTATTTCTGACCCAGTTTGTTGGTGGTGACTATGGCATGTTCCATCCTGCTTGCTTGTGTCACGGAATTGTTTGTGTCTTTGCTTGGGTTGGCATGGTAGACTTGACATCATCTAACATTGTCACGTGTTTATTGTTTATGATTGTTAACACTTGTATAAACTAGCATTCTTGGATGGTAGATGTTGAATATGTTTTATTATATATAGAACACTAGACAAGTTTTCGCGATTGACTTGGTTACGTCTTGGTACCGAGTGTTTTCGACCAAATGGTTCTGACCAGGGTGGAGTGCGAAAACGATTTTGAGATGTTTTTCTTAAACAAAAATGGGGGTTGGGGTAGAGTAGATCTAACAACTGGTAGGTGGATTTATGTAATCCTAATACTTCAACTGTAAATTGATGGAAAATAGCTATTTAATAATATTCTTAGTTAGATTGGTGCTTATTTTGACTTGTCCTAATATTTACACAACATATGGTAACCTTAAGAAAATATTAAGGTTGTATGTAATATTAAATATGCCTAAATCACATAGTACTTTCTTTTATTTATACATAACTAAACGGTTTTTACGTACCTACTTACTGTCATATTTCTAGCTAGTAATGTCTGTCCATTTTAATTTACAAAAAAGTTAAAATCCATTTACTATGAAGTTATACTCGCTTGAATCTAACATAAGAAGTGATGCTATTTTGAAATGGCACACACATTTTCGTCTCATTTGTCGTGACCATATTGTTTAGTATGGTCAAGGAAAGCGTTACCAAACTGAGATATGGTATTGTCTCGGTCATAAACATTTCACTAATATTGATACCAGGTCAGCCGCAAAAACGTTGTGGTCTTAAACATCGTTATATGTTAATCATGAAAACAAGCCTATAGCAACTGATTCTCCTAAATTTGATGTTATATTTTAGCTATAGGTTGGTCGGCTCCTTTGTTTCTCAAATCCAAATCTTGAGCTATTTTTCAAATCTCAAATCCAGATTTGAATCCTTAAATATTTATAAATGTCCAATTTTTAAAGTGAAAACATTTATAATTGAGTTTAAAAAAGTTTTCTTAAGAGTTTGTTTAATCTTGAACAAGTAGCACCAAAAAGTCTACCCTGAATCACCAATGGTTTTGGCTCAAAGATATTTCTATGATCCAATGAATTCACTTGACCATTACAAACTCTGCCTTATACTAACAATGTAGAATGAACCTGCGATCAGAACGACTCCTGGATAGTTCAGTGGTTGGTGTGCTAAGCTAAGAATTCAGATACTAGATTCTGACGTCCAGGTGTCATTCTATATTTTAATAAAATGTGTTGAATCATAGAAGTGCAAATCACTGCTTATCTTCATATATCTGTGATCTACCACTTTATTATAAGATACACTTTTATTATCTACTCAACATTAAGTTATAGGGGTGTTTGAAGCCTTAAAAACTTCGACTCACTTTGAATATTCGTTTGCTTAGACTTTGACTAGAAAGTAAAATTCTGGATTCAACAATTATGGAACTTTGCCAAAAAAAATATTTAAACCAAAACATACATTTGTGTTTATTTTTTCATTTTATGCTGTTATTTCCATCACATTTTAGTAGCCTAAGATAATTAAATAACATTTTGTAAAACTCTTTTTTATCATTTTAAGATGAAATATATTAATTTTGTTTGAGTTATAGCATTTTGTAAATTATATTTAATACCTAAATTTACATAGATAAACAAAGAATAATATTTTTTATCCAACACTAAACATTTTCTTAAAATATTTGAACTTCACTTAAGCTTTGGGAATATCTCATAATACTCGATTTGATTTTGCTTCATATTGAAAAAATGGACTTTGCACATCTCTAAGTTATGTAATATTTTGTTCAATGGTGTGTAATCTCAATCGTAAACTTGATACATTCAGGTAGTGCAAATGAAATTCAATAGTAAACACTCGTATTTGTTTTGTTTTGATAAAAGTGGAATCAAATGGTCATGCTCTATTTCTTTAAAGCCAGGACTCCTTGGATATAATAATTTTGCTTATCTTAAAGTCACTAGCCAGTGCTCAACCTGTCATGGGATATAGTTAAAAGGGAATTCTGCTTTAAAAGCTTAAACAGATGAATCTGTTGTTTCCTCAACCTTGCGTTGTAAAATATAGCAACAGCATTTAATTTAAAGGGGAAGTTTGATCCAATATGCGATTCCCCTCCCTCCCCCCCTCTTCCAAAATTAAGGCGGGTCTTAGTTGCAAGTAAACACAATACAGCAATGGGCAGATATTTATTTAATTTTAAATTTGCATGTCCACTAGCATAATTTTTAATTTATTTTTAATTCTAGAGTAAAGGGAATGTTAGAACTCCTCAAACCTTTGGATCTGGCTATGGTCACGCCACTTGTTTTATTGCACATTCAAAGCACATCAATGTTATGAGCACATAATATTTGCACTTTTAGTTTTAAATTATATTTTTCTAATTTTTTAATGCACCCTATTTACTGAGTCATTAATTACGTCAACAAAAACCTTACTTTCCAATTTCCAAAACTATAATAAGAATGCAAAACAATGTATCAGCTGTATTGATGGTTGTGTGGTCTAGGCGTCACACTACAGTAGACAAGATTGCTAGTAATGGAAGGATTAAGGCTCAAATCTCGACTACAAAGGGTGTTTTTTTCCAAAATAGTTTCCCACTCTCCTTCAATGCAAATGCTGGTAAATTTATTTTAAATATTATCCTCCACATCCCTGCCCCATTTGTGTAAAGATGTGGATGGGTAGTAAGATGCACACAAAAAATTCTACAAAGCATCTAGGATGATGTTGTCAGACCTAACCGGATCTTAAAATTAGAGCAGCAGGCTTTGCGAATCGCTTCATAAGACCCAGAACAAATTTAGATAAATTTTTTGCAGCCAAGAAAAGTGTCTTATTGTTCATAAAATAAGTTATATTTTATTGTCAAGGGTTGGCTCGTGTTATTTTACTATTTGGGATGTGGTAACTTAGAAGATCTTCAGTGTTTCATAGATATTTTTTTGGGTATATTTTAGTGCCCATGCACTGGTTACTAATTATGAGTTTACTTTCCTAATTAATTGAATATTAATAGACTGATAAAAATTAATTTTAAGCAATTACACCAGAATTCTTTTTACAAGAGGAATGGACAGCCACTTTGTGATGAAAAAGTACAAAGCCGGTTAAGGGATGTATTTAAGAATACTGGCTTGGTGTTGAACATACACCAAACTATCCAAGTGTTAATTTATTTGATTAATAGATTAATTTAAATGTATAAAAATAAAAGTTTGTAATAAACCTATTATACAAATTAAGTTGTATCTATAATACAATTAGCAAAGTACCCCTTAAATAGAAGAAAATAATTAGTAATAACAAATTTAAAAAAAAAGTATCAGTTAACTACCCTTAAATAGAAATTTATTTAAGAAAAATAAACTTAAATTGAATAAATTCTTATTTAGTATGTGAAACACTCCCCAGAGACCCTTTTCAAATAAAAATGTAAAGCAAAATTTTCAATTTTTTAAATATTATCATTTAATTACTCATAAAAAAAAATTTATTTTTAAAACAAGTACTACCCACATAGTTCTATAATACATACTCAAAGTCCATTTTAAACTAAATCATTAGAAGCATTTTTGTAAAATTCTCGATTTTTAAAAATAGTTCTGAAGAAATATACACTTATTTTCATTGCTAAAGTGAAAATTACAATTTTGCCATGAAGTATGACCATCAATCAAAATCAACTGTTTCCAGCCTGTGGCTGGTTCAGTTTAGTAAAATGTCTCTCTTCCTCTATTTGGCCACCATTATTCCTCCTTTAATTGCTTCCATTCTTCTCCTTTCACTTGAACAGTTTCTGTTATCTGCTCCTCCCATCTCTTTCTTGGCCTCCCCTGCGGTCTTTTTCCCACGTACTTCATTTTTTCACATACAACATTTTCTTCGGCATCCTCTCTTTTCCCATTATCATATCCCCCATATCAGTTCATTCTTGCTTCCTCTACTATCTCATGTACTCCCTGTACCCCTGTTCTTTCCCGGATAGTATAATTCCTAATCTTGTTTCTCTTTATGATAGCTAACATGCCCCTCACAAACTTCATTCCCATAGCCTCCACTTTCCTAGTCTCTCTTACATTCAATGTCCATGTTTCTGCAGCAATTTTGACAATCGGTCCAAAGTACGTCATGTACAACACTTCCTTACACTTGGAGGGGACTTCCCTTCTCCATACCAGGTCTCTTACACACCTATAGAACAACTCTCCCTGCTGTCTTTTTCTCATTAAATCCTATCTACTCCCACCTTTCTCCTCAATCATGCTTCCAAGATATTTTACATGTTGTACTTTTATCAGCTTTCTCAGCTATACTTTTCTCCGATCAAGTATTTCATTACGTATTCACTTGCATGAGTAATGAACAAAAAACTAAATCAACAACAATCTTTTATGTCTCCCCTGTTCTGATTCGTTCCTTGTTAATCTTAACAAATTGAGTGCATTTGAACCTGAACCTCCCCATTACCGAAACTGACACCTTCGTCAACATGCTCACTATTTCAGGTCACAGACAATAAATATCAGTTCAAACATGTGTGCCATTGAAGATCGATACATACTTAGTGGTAAACAGTTATATAAACGGGTAAAACATGATCATTGGAATTTTAAAAAGGAAGTTTTGTGGTCACCCTGATTCAGATTGCCCATTACTATCTGACTATCATTTTCCATTTGTATTTTTAGATATTCCTCAAAATTGTCCTTTTCTTCTGCTGGGCACCTCACTTGTGGAGCATACACTTATGTCACCTGCCCCTTTTGTTTCCCTTCTATCATTAATAACCAAATAGTTATAATTGCCAATTATAATGAATCCTAAATTTATGATTTACATTAGGATATAAAACATTTTTGGATGGATACAATAATCACATTTTTTGATAGTAAATTTATGCATAGAAAAAGCTACATGATAGCATGACAAAAACAAATAGAAGGTAAAACACATTGTACTCATTTGGTTTTTGTTATTAGTAATGATGATTTACAATGAAATTATAAAAATAAACAACATACAAACATTTTTATAAAAACACTTATGGTATTACTTTATAAACGAACATGATCAAATTTACTTTAGAAATAACATATTTTCCAATATACTAGAAATAATTATTCTCCTGTCTTTTGAGAAACTTGTACTTAAACTAATAATAATTAAAATGCAAAATATGTTTATTGTGGCCATATAAAACAAATTGTAATTTTCTTCTACATAAATTATTTATTAGAGTTGTGCGACATTCAATAATTTGAATAGTATCGATTCATTTAATTTAAAAGATTCTAAAATATTCTATTCAATTCAAAGTTCACTGTATTAATATTCACACACCCTTACTTATTGACAAAATAGGGCTTACGCTACAACTAGTAAAACTATAATTAATGTACCCTCAGTTTACTCTGAAAGGTAGCGAGCTTATCTTGCTTGAGTCCACTATGGCTTAGCTTCTAAAATAGGGCAATAGTGTAATCATACAATATAAACAGGGTGTACTTAATGAAAGATTAGTGGCTATATGCTGGTGAGTACATTGTGGTGTGTCTGCGAGGTTAATGTTATGTGCTGTGCGTAGGAGACGATGATGACCCCGCGATGCCGCAAGCCTGTGCTTTTAGTGTCTGACTCTGACTTGTGCCACCTGGCCGAGTTGGGCTCTTGGGAGGGGGGCAAGGACCGACAACAGGAGGAGAGTGACAAGGAAAACAGTGGGCCCTGTTGCTCGGGATGCTCCTCGAACTGTCTTACCGACTGCAGTACCTGTGGGGGTTCCCTCACTGACACTTTCAGGTGAAACACTGTTTTCTCAGGGCGGGCTCACATTTAGGTTAAGCTTTTTTCTGCTTCATCCTAAATAAATTGTTTATCAATCTAGTCCGTTTACATTGTTTCATGATGAAATGGATTTTTATTTAGCTTGTCAATGTGTAACCAGGGATAGGTCCTTCAAATATTGAAGGATACTCAAGATTTGAATATTTGAAATAGATAAAAAATCAACACCGTCATTTAAATATTATTTTTCTTCAAATTTGGGGCTATTTTAACTTTATAAATATGTTTATCCTCGAGGAATTGAGGGGTTCAAGGGTCCCATCCCTACTTTAAAGGATTTATTTTCGATTAAATAGCACATAGATGATAGCAACTTACCTCAATTTTACTTCTTTTACAATTTTTACCCTGTACCTGTGGTTGTATGGTCTAACTCAGTGATATTCAACCTGAGGTATGTGAAGACATAGTAGGGGGTACACGAAATTAAAAATAGTTGTGTGTGTATATATATATATATATATATATATATATATATATATATATATNTATATATATATATATATATATATATATATATATTGAGAGAGAGAGAGAGTACTTGTTTTATAATAAAGGGATGTTCAAGCACAACTTTTCAATTCAAGACAATAATAAAAAAAAGTAATTTATAAAAATAATTAGATATATATATTTATAGAAATTTTATGTACCCTTTAAGATGACTTAGCATACCTTAGGTTGAATACCACCAAGTATTAAACCATACAATATATATACATGCACAGTTTTGTAGATTTCTAATTCAAAACATATTATTTAATACTTCAATTTTGATGTAAATTATTTTAGATGTAGGCTATAGAATATGTATAACTTGCGTTATGTACCAACAATTCTAGCGCTACAAAGTTAAAGATAAAATATATCTCGGGATACCGAGATCAGTGTTATAGTCCCAAGTAGTGTGTACTGAGGTTTGTTTTTCCCAAATGTTTTCCCCTCAACATCACACATACACAGCTACATTTCCTTTAAATTCTACCTTTCCTCATGCTTACCCCATTGATGTATGTGGATAGTATGATGCTGTGTAAAAAAATAAATCAATTCCCACATGTCCCCCCCCCCTCCCCCCCGCAAGTGTCATTGTTATTTTGTCCTAACTAAAGACTGCTTGTACAGGTCCTACCTCTTGAGCCGCAGTCTACTGACGGCCAGTCCCGTAGACCTCAGCTTCTCAAGCCGCACAGAGGACTTTGAGACATCAGACGAAGACATTCTTAATCGTGAGTCACCTCTCAATGACTCCCTCTTGTACTGCCTTAATGGCAACCCTCCGCCAACTGCCAGCAGGAAGCGGTCGTCTGACCAGATGTCTAGGTCATCAACAAGCACAGAGGATCAGTCGTTGACCGTTGTTGCTCCAGATCAACAAACGAGCAATACAAACCAACTGCCGATTGATATCTGCAATGAAAAGTCAATAAATGCGAAAGGCCCTTTGTCAAATTGTTGTGCCATGGTAAATGGGCCAAGGAAACTTATTAAAACTGTTCACGAAACGTCGTTATGAACGTGATTTTAACAGTATTACTGTATGTAATTTACAGTGTTCATTGTGTGGTTTACACACACATAGCTAGCTATTACTCCTTTTATTGTTTTAAACAAATATCTATTTCTATTCTATGTTTAGAGATAAAAAAAATTAGACAAAAAATGATTATTTTATCAAAATAAAATATGTTAATTTCTATTTCTCCTTATCTCTATAAGGAAAACCTCTTTTAGCTTTATGAGGCAATTGCATTATATTTGGAAGAAGTTATAAGAAAAGTGGACAGAAACACATAAAAGGGGAAGAACACAATATGGCTTTTACATTGAAAAGAACACAGTTCACACTTTACACTGCTACCATTGGACAAAGAGTTATTAGTTGCCTCTTAAAGAAAATCGATTGTCACCACTCACTCCCCTGGCTTAGGTTTCATTCTATCGGAACTCATTCGGGAGGAATGTGAAAAGTGCAACACAACTTACTAGTCTCCTCTTTTAGTAAGTTGCGTTGCACGTTTCACACTCCTCCCTGAAGAGTTCCGAATGAAACCTACGTCGTGTTATTGGGTGGTGACGGTCGATTTTCATTAAGGGGCAACCATTATCTATTTGTCAAATGGTAGCAATGTAAAGTGTGAACTGTGTTCTTCTTTTCATTGTAAAGGCCATATTGTGTTCTTCCCCTTTTATATTTTTCTGTCCACCTTTCATATACCTTCTTACAAATATTTCTCCTTGTCCCACCCTAAAATTATGACTTATTTCCACGCAATCTCAAAATATTTTGTACTAATACAAAACAGCAACACATATGAAACTAACAATTTCCATGAGAATTAATATTTATTTTCTCTAGTGACAACATTAAGAATGGCAATAGTGTAAAGCTTTTTTTAAATAAATTACTATAGTAAACATAATGTATAAGGGGCATTCAAAATCAAACACACTCTAAGTCTTCAAGAAAAACAAATTTCTTAGCACTATAACATGTGGAATCACAACTACAAACAGGAGAGACCAAAATAAAGTTGAAAGAAATAAAAATGTCTTGTTTCTTCGAGTACTCAAAATTTGAGATTTGAGACAAGCTTTAAACAGATAATCGAGCTTAAGCTTAACATTTTTATGGAGTCAGCTATTTGAGTTTGTATAAGCGTATTTCCAGTGATGAGTGACTCATTGATAATTCTTCTCTATACTTGTTGAAATGAGCATATTCATGCCACATGGTCCAAGTGCGTCCCTTTGTTCCCACAATTGTGTAGGTAGGAGTAGGAAACTATAAGGTAAAAATAACCACACTTAACTGGCCTCAGCCAGGTTTTAAAACCTAAATATCCCTATCACCTGTAAACTAAACAAGACGAGACTGGCACATTTGTCTACATGTCCACTGCTGCAGGTATTACCATCCGATACGGGTAGATCTGGAAAGTTGATTCCCCTGCCCCCGTCTTAAGGTAGATGTATCTTGTTACTCTTTTTGAACTTATGAAATTGGCCAAAGTTTACAGTTAATTTACAAATAATGGCAATGAACAGTATGGTAATGGCACTATAGCATACTCATAAAATAACTATTGAGTAGCTTGAATATAATAATCTTATTCCTTTTGCTGTTTTTGTACATTGAAAACTCACCTTAATCTAGTTGCTATAACCAAAAATAAATTGCCTTATTGACTCAAAAACAGTAATTTTTTGTGTGGATCAACATAATAAACACCATCATGGGGTTACATTGTGGTTGAAGAAATAACGGTAAACAAGCTCAGACTTAATATGAGAAATAACATGTTCAATCATCTACATCTCTGTGTGATAATATTATATTATCACACAGAGATGTAGATGATTGATATAATTTATTATATTATAATAAATTATAATTATATAAATGTGAACAATTCATGTGTCAAATTCTTAACATTATAACTGGGTTTTATAGTATTTGAAAACAACATAAGCCAGTATTTATTTATAGAAAGTATTATTTGTATATTTTCTCTCAATGTGTATTTATAGCAAAATAAATAACACTTTCATGCCATTTGTTGATTTGGTGTTTCACTTAATGTTTTAATTTTGCTTTGACTTTTTAAATAATGATAAGTAAAGAGTTTGTGTATTTGTGTCTCTCTCATGAACGTTGCATGATATCAATCTATCTATCGGATGCAAATGTCTCAGGTTATCTACCATCCGGGAATTTGAAGTGGTCGGGAAAAACGGGAATTTGGTGAATTACAAACAAAAATTCTAATTCCTAGTAGACTATGTTAATACAAATAAAAATACTTTTATTTAGATTTTAAAACTTAATATTATTTAAAAAAACTTTCTGGGGGAGAGGGGGTGGGGGGTAGACGAGTGTGACGTACAATTGAGTGGGGAAGTTTAGGAAAGATCAGGCAAAAAGTCGGGAATTTCATTGTTCATGTTGAGTAGTAGACAATAAGGGTCTGGAATTTAAAAATCAGTAGCCTCAGTGAACTAACATGTGCGCCTCGAAGCTAAAATTTTAAAATTTGGATTAAATTTTATTTTTAATCAACTAAAAGCTGAGTTTGAAATAAATAAAAAGGTTTTTTTTCTGATTGAAGCAAATGAAAGCATTGCCAAGGGTAACCATGAAATCCATTAAATTATAATTGATAAATACAGAATGTATATCTTTAATATAGTCTTATCTATTTTTTAAATAAGCTATGATCCACACCAGTGAGACCAACCTTTTTTTTCTGGAGTGCCATTATCTGCGTTTAAAATTTTGGACGTGTCACTCCACTCCAAAGTCTCTAACATAACATTTGATACCACTACTATGTTTCTAAAAATACAACTAAAATTATTAAGCCTTTTTATTATTATTATTGTTTAAAGGCCCATCAACACAATGAGGTCATTAGGGCCTTGACATTTAAAGATACACTAAAATCCCCATAGGGGAAGAAAATGATGGACAGGGTGGCTACCATCTGGGAAAATCAAGGAAAATTGGGAATAAGTCGGAATTTGGTAATTTACAACAAAAAATCTGGGAAAATGTTTGAGTCAAAATATGAAATATAATAATCATTAAATCAGTATATGATTCAAACTGTGTTATTTTTTTAATGAAAAAAAGGGTGGGGGAAGTAGAAGAGTGTGACACCCTGTTGAGTCGGGAATTCATTGGTCAAGTTGAGTAGACACCATGGATGGATAGTACACCTGTTGCAATGGACGGATGGGTGAGAAATTAAACATTTGAAACACTCCACTGGAGTGCTCAAATGGGCTATTAGAATGTTTTAAAGTGATAAACCTGCTAATAAAAAAACCCACAGGTGTATGTACTAAATTAAAAATACAAAACAAACATTTTAAAATATAATAAATTTGTTAAAATGACAAAACAAACGTGTTAAAGCATACTAAAAGACGTGTTAAGAAGACAAAACAACATATTAAAGTACACTAAAAATGTTAAAAATCTCAATATGAGAAAAAATTCAAATGAGCCACTTTATAAAAGCACCTCAAATGGCATTAAAAAGATCTTCCTGGCGTATAAAACTGGGTAAACAAATAACTACATTCGCGCTATTGTTTAGTAAAAAACATAGGTCACCTTTAAAATCAAGAGCCAGGTGAGTCATAATTGCGACACTCCACCAAAATGTGGTACACACTAAGAGGAGCATCGCAAAACTCACACACTGGAGGTGGATCCCCTCTCAATAAAAACCCATGTGTCAATGATGTGTGTCCGACGCGGAGTTTTGTCACGATGACCTCCTATCTTCTATACTTTCGTATAGAAGGAGGCCACCGCAACACACCGTCCCTGATGGACCGCAGCTTGTTCTGAGCAGGGGTCGAAACCCACTGCTTGGTCCAGGTAAGTAAGACCCCACGCCGAACATAACCCTTTAGATCTAAAAACATGACACCCAGACTCTTCTCAGGAGGCAGGCGTGTTGCTTCCTTGGCCGCCTGGTCCGACAGTTCATTTCGTGTAAGACCGGCGTGACCAGGAATCCAGCAAAAGGCGATCCGGCTGCTTAATAAATCAATTAAAACTTGTCTTTCTCTCTTTGAAATTCCTCTACACTCATGTCTGGTCGCTGTACATTTGCACCATAATCTTGGTCCTGGCTACTTTTTTCGAAAAAGAGGGATCTTGCTAGCTTTGGCTTCTCTCTACAACGTTCTTTCTCAGAGTCTACCTTCAACTTTCTCTTCATTTGCTATTCCTTACAAAATCTCCCGGGACTTCTACCGTAGATAGATTTGTGGAGTACGTAATGGGCCTTTCCCGTGTTGTGTTGGACCACTGCAGCCGCACATCTTACTTTATAACTACCAGACAGGGAAAAATTTATTCTTTTCCCACCGATGAATATTGCAACGGCAATATTATATTGTTCCGCAGCGTTGCTGTCTACATCTTGTATAAGTCTGCGACTGTTCTGGGCAAGATATTTAGATGAGGCCAAAACTTTTTCAAAGAGACCTACTTTAATTAAATCAGGAATTAAGTTAATTTCATTTGGCTTATTTTCTCCCTGTCAAAAATATCCACGCTTTGTGCATTTCGAATGGTCACCTAACACATAGCTAGGTCCATTCAAAATATCTTTTCTTAATTCATCAATTCTCTTTTCTACGGGTGGATCTTGATTTTTCGTATATTTTATAGCTTTACTGACAGCTGTTCTTAACCCGAGTGTATTATTTCCTATTTTCTTACGCAACATAACTGGGAACCGTCCTTCATCACTTGTTGTGACTATGTCTCTAATTTTATTACAATAATTCCTGAGTAAATGATTAAGGCATCCCACTTTTTCTACTGCCATTGTTTTATATAGCCTGGCGTCAAGCATTTTCTTATAACCGCTGATACCACCGTCAGAAACTAACTTTGCATATCTCACTCCATAGATAGACTCACTAACAAGAAATCCTTCCACAATAATTGTAGCTTCCATGCTGGTTGAACTAAGATCCCAGTTCTTACTGCACACGTGTTGATGTGTATCTACACCTTCATTTTTAGAATTATAAATGAACTGAAATAAAATTTGGCATGGGAAAACTAGCCGATGAAAAGGAGGTCATTACGGAGGAAATAGATCTGCCGGAGGTAATAGATCTGACGGAGGAAAAGGGTCTGACGGAGGAAATGGATCTAACGGAGGAAAAGGGTCTGACGGAGGAAATAGATCTGACGGAGGAAAAGGGTCTGACAGAGGAAATATATCTGACGGAGGTAATAGATCTGACGGAGGAAAAGGGTCTGACGGAGGAAATGGATCTAACGGAGGAAAAGGGTCTGACGGAGGAAATGGATCTAACGGAGGAAAAGGGTCTGACGGAGGAAATAGATCTGACGGAGGAAAAGGGTCTGACGGAGGTAATAGATCTGACGGAGGAAATGGATCTAACGGAGGAAAAGGGTCTGACGAAGGAAATAGATCTGACGGAGGAAAAGGGTCTGACAGAGGAAATATATCTGACGGAGGAAAAGGATCCGACTCCTGAAGTACCTCAAACACAAAAACAAGGCCGTGCTAGAAAAATGAACAAGCTTCAGAAACTAGTACAGGAAGAAGATGATGACGAATGCTACTACAACTATGAAGATTATGAAGAGAATAATTATGATAGAGGAGGAGGATATTGATGGGCACTCGACGGTTTGAAAAAATAACAATTGGAAGTGATCTGAACAATGCTGAATATGCAAGTTTTCCTTCATACTTTATTCCCACCTTTTTTCTTTGAACCTTATGTCAGCTAGGCTATTCCATGTTTGAACCACGATCAGGTGCTTAAATACCTTTAACATCAGGAGATCCAAAGCATTAACAACTCTGTTCCTACTCATCACCTGCAGTCGCCTCTATACGACCAATAACGTAGAGAAATCCTAGGCTATTCCAGAGCATAAGAGGCGGCGCATCTCTTCCTAAACCCTTAGGCCACCGGCAACGTTTATCAAGACTAAACACTCACCACTCATGATCCAGGTTGTGGAAGACTGGACCCATTGCTGACTACTCAAACAGGACAACGGAGTTTGTCATGCCTTCCCGTTGTTCCTGATACCGAAGAGCAACGGGAAGATACGGGTCATCCAGGACGTATCAGCATGGACGGACTACGTACACACGCCCAAGTTCATGTTACTCACCGCTGGGAAAGCCCTAACAAAGATCCTTGTCAACGCCTGGCTGTGGAAAATTGACCTGACTTCAGGTTTCTACCAGATCGAAATAACAAGAATCGGGACGCACATTGACGGTATGTCACCGTGGAAGAAAGTACGCCACAACGCGACTGCCTATGGGGAATCCACTTTCGACGAGCATCCTTCAAATAATCGTTACCGAAGCAAATAGGGAAATAACAGAAGAGATCCCAACAGTCCAGCACATAGTATACCTGGACGACATCCTTTTTTACAGTACGGCAAAGGATGACTTATATCAAGTTCCTGAACTGCTAACTACAATGGGAATCACAATAAACGAACAAATGTCGTGCACGGAACCAGTCCAACACCTCACATATTTGGGACTAGAAATTGACTCCAGAACATCGACTCTTAAAATCTGCCCAGAAACACACCGGAGAGCCATAGTGTTGCTTCACCACCTTCCTCAGGCAACCGACAAAGAGGCTATGAGGATAGCAAACTACATGGCGTGGATCGGCCACAGCTTAAGGTGGCCGGCCTATGCCATCGCGAGGCTGTACAGGCGATGCCCAGGGGTCGCGGAAAAGGTACTATCGCTCCCGCGATGGTGCACAACGACATGAAGGCCATAAATGAGAGAGAATCCAACTATAATATTCAGCGACGCCACGCCCTGGTCGGTGGCCGGATACAACCCAGGAGATAACGCCGCCAAAGTCCAGAGGCTGAAGATCCCAATGAAAATAAACACTGAGGAATTCATAGCAGGACTACTTGCGCTTCGGTGGGAACGGCTGGAGCGACACTCAGAATGCATCCAATTAGACACCGACAACACCACGGCCTATTATACTCTCAAGACAGGAAGGGGCCTGGCATACAGTATTTTCGTTGGGTTATGTGAAGCTGACCTTGATTTTGATAGAAGTAATTATGGCGTTTGTTAAGAACAAGTTCACCTTTATTTTCTTTAAAAACTTGTATTTTCCCTGATAAAACAGCTTCTTCAGGATTCATCTCAGCTGCAGAGAATGGATATTTTACCTCCACTCTCCCATCCTCACCAATAAGACCATCTAGGGAAGCTCCTAAGTATGGTATATGTAATTCCTGAAAAATTGCATTTTGAGTTCAATCTAAGAGCGGACTGAACTTTTCCACAACTTCATAAACATTTATTCTGGTGTAAAACAGGATATGCACAGGGTGACAACTGTAGAAATAATAACCAGATATAACCATAATAAAAATATGTAAATAATAATAAATGTATTTAAACCACATTATTAGTATAAATTATCATACAAATTGGAACAATATTTACACATTGGAACAATATTTAGGAAATTTTGAAATATTTGACTTTGAACTTATATCAGACATGCAACCAGTTGTCTAAAATTGCCAAGTTTAAGGTGCCACAGTTTCTTTATGTTAAAGTGCGGCACGAGCACACTTGGTGGTGTAGGTAGTACTAGGTACCTACAACCATCCTATATAGTCGTGGAACCTGAATCCTCTGGAAATTTTGAGATATTTGACTTTGAACTTATATCAGACATGCAACCAGTTGTCTAAAATCGCCAAGTTTAAGGTTCCACAGTTTCTTTATGTTAAAGTGCGGCACGAGCACACTTGGTGGTGTAGGTAGTACTAGGTACCTACAACAACCCTACATAGTCGTGGAACCTGGTGCTGTTGTCAGTTTCATGGTCTAAATTTTTCTGTGGAAATCTAATCATACTTATTGTCAACCCTTAGTTGATAACCCCCTCCATTGACTTTCTAAGACTGCCTAATCTAACTATAAATATTCCTTGGTTGATTATTTGATATGTTTAATTATTATGTTCTCCCTAATGTATATTTAATCATCATTGGCTGTGAAACTTGTAAAAGCAATAATCATACCAACAAATAATTGTTTTTTATTAAAAATTATTTATTATAAGTATAAGATAAGTGAAAGTTATGTAATTACATAAATTCCCATGATATATTGCAAATTATAGGTGAAATAATATTTTACATGTTGTGAAATAAATATTATTTTTGTAAATTAAGTATAACATTACACTAGTTACCGTAGATCTGAACATATAATTCACAGGGTACAGGAGTGGTGTAGATTTAAATACATTTTTTTATATATCACAATACTAAAACAAAAAAACCGTTTTGAACATATAAAACGTGGAAAACCATTGTAAAATTAAACAAATAATCCACTATACAATTTAAACTAATATCAAAATAATTATCAGGTGCTTTCAAATATCTTAAAACATTGAAATATATAGCATCACCTAAATTATAGTCGCAACACACTACCAAATGCGAGAATTCAAAAATAGATTTTTTTATATCATATACCATTTTTTATGGTATAAACTATATATGTTAAACAAAATTGTTCTGGCTATTTTTTCTAAATGCTTAATTTTCAAAAATGGGTTTATTCTAAACTACCCTCAAATTATTTTTATTTGTGTAAACATGACAGTACATCAATTATAAAAATATATTTTTTTAAATCTTATGATTTAGTTAAAAGAAACAAATTGATATGCTATACGATCCTTTAGCTAAGTTTATATATATAGAGGCCTATAGGCGTCACTAATGATTGATGATGTTCGAATCGTGGTCGGGTAAACAATGGGTGTTTTACACTCTCCCTCTACGCAAATGCGGGCTCACTTCCTCTAAATTCAAAGTTCCAAATTATAAATCTGTTAGCTTAATTAGTAATTAAGTAGTTCGAGGTTTGACTCTATGCCAGGTAAATTAGGGATGTTTTACACTTTCTCTCTATGCAAATGCGGGCTCATTTCCAATGGCACCAGGGCTGCGATTACGTCATCGGACGTGACAGAGCACCGTGGACTGATAAATAAACTCCAACGACCCAATAATTAATTAGCAATCGACATGTCTGGGGGTGGGGGGAGGGGGATTTCGAAAGAAAGTGATCTTGGGAATGGTCTATGATCTAATACCCTCTCTCAATACGTCTAACATGTTACAATACTACCTCTAGCAGTATACTGCCAAGGACGGGGAGATTGAGGTTCGAATCTTGGTCGGATGAACTGAGGTGGATTTCCTCAAATGATTTACCACTCTCCCTCCACGCAAATGTGGGCTCACTTCCTCTACATTCAAAGTCACCAATTATCAATCTGTTAACTTAATTAGTAATTAAGTAGTTCGGGGTTTGACTCTATGCCAGGTAAACTAGGGAGGTTTTCCACTCTCAAGATTATATATTTTATAGTCCTCGCCAGGAATGTTGCTATAATAAGAAGTAAATGTTCAAGATGTTTTTAAATATAACTTTCCTTATCCTACTCCATTAGTGTAATTAAATTATTGTATGAGTAGTGATAGCTACAATTTTTTAAAATACTTAATTGTAAAGGCTAATACAAATCATTGAGAAATTATAAGTACCAATTTTACTCACTAGATGGCACAGAATGAAAGTTATTAATAAATGAATAAAAGTCTGATATATCATAATAATTTACTCGTAAATAGTGAAATATTGAAGGATTAAGACAGTAACGCATGTGTTATACCCGTATACTATTTACCATATTTATTGATTTTATTTCTATGGGTATCATTTGGAGGTTAAATAATTGTGCACACACATATCTTGTTACTCACAGATAAAAAATAGTGTTTATAATTTGATATAACGGCTTTAACATTTTTCGCAACAAGTGAAGAATTTCGTCAAATTCTCTTGTTTCCTTGTGTGAATTTTGCCTTCTACGTCTAGAAAAGCGATAGTGGAAATAATTGTCAAATCAACTAACACAAAGATTTTATCTATTTATTCTCATAAAACGCGCTCTATAGTTATGATTTTATCTGTTGGTTTTCGTACAACACGCTTGGTTAAAATGATCTTCTTATGTAAGAACTGTTCAAAATCTTTTACTATGCTTACTAACCAGTAACCTGGCATGTCGTATGCGTTTACAACACGGGAGTGGACTCAAAAAGTGTGATGAGTGTGGACAAGTTTTTAGTCGGAGTGACAGCTTACAGCGACATGTTTCCTCACATAGTCGGGAGGTGAAGTCATTCGAGTGTGATAAATACAGTCAAATATTTTCATGGTGGGATAATCTATTACGACATAAGCTAAAGAACTGTACTGCAACAGGAGCAACACCATTGGGGAGTGTTGTCAACGTTTCAAAGTCAAGAGAGCAGGAATCTATTGAGAATCTCGATATTGATGAAGCTTACGACCCCTGTAATTTTTCATAAGCTTTGAATGGTACAGTCAAGATCATCAAGCTTTCTCCCTCGAAAGACTAGCTATTTTTAGTCTTTATTAACGAAATTAAAAGGAGAACTTAAACTAGCTAAACATGTTCCTTTGGATGCTTCAAGCTATATTCCATTACCAGAAGAGTTGAGAAATAAGACTGCTCTAATTAATATAAGAAATGCTCAGAGTAAATGTTTTCTTTGCTCTGTGCTAGCATTTCTATACCCAACTGACAAGAACGTTAATCGAGTGAATAAGTATATGTCACTGGAAGGTAAACTAAATATGGACGGTATTGAATATCCTGTGCAAATACCACAAATAACTAAGTTCGCAAAACAAAATAATGTATCCATTAATGTGTATGACTACCAAGGGGAAATGTTCCCTTTAAGAATAACTAAGGTTAGTCGTGACAATCACGTGGATTTGTTGTTTCTTTAAAATGTGGATGGGGGGCATTATTGTCTTATTAAGATCTTGAGCAGATTGCTAAGCTCGCTGACCAGACACGATGGTGAATCATACTATAGCAAATATTGTTTGCATAGATTTTCCAAGGAAAATCTCAGGAATGAGCATAGTGAGCGGTGTGCGGATTTCGATGCGCAGAAGATATAGATGCTCGAGGAAGAGGATAAAAAAAAAATCGAAATTTTTGACATATAAACATATGCTAAAAATCCCGTATGTGATCTATGCAGATTTTGAGTGTTTTAATATTAAAATATCAGGGTGTGCAACTAACCCCAATCACTCATCAACTCCAAAAATGACGAAGCATACGCCATCAGGATTTGCATATGTAGTAATCGATTCGGAAGGTAAATGTGTGAAACCTCCTGTTGTCTATAGTGGTAAAAATGTTATGGATACCTTTCTTCATAAACTTGTTGAAGAAGAAACCATGATCACTGAGATGAAGAAAAATGTAGTCTCTATGCGCATCACCCCTGAACAAGAAAATGATTTTTTTCAGCTAGCGTATGTAATATCCGCGAGGGGGAGTTGGGTCAAGACCGCGTCCGCGACCACTGTCATCTCAGTGGAGCTTATTGGGGCGCATCTAATAGTAAGTGTAATATTCAATTTCAATATTCTAAGAAAATACCCGTCATTTTTTTACACAATTTAAAAAATTATAACGCCCATATTATCAAGCAGAAAATTGGGAAGTTTACAGACAGAAGAATATCATGTATTCCAAACAATATGGAGAAGTATATCTCATTCAGTCTTGGCTATTTACAATTTATTGACTCATTCCAGTTTTTAAGCACATCTCTTGAAAAATTGATTGAAAATTTGTTGCATGTTGCGAAATCTCAATTTAAATTACTCCATGAAAATATTCCTTTCGATAAAGTAGATCTTCTGCTACGAAAAGGTGTGTTCCCTTACGACTACATGGATTGCAGCAGTATAACTGAAAGATAGTCAATTACCACCAAAATCCGCATTCTATAATCAGATGCACCAAGAACATATTTCAGAAAGTGACTACGCTCATCCTAAAACTGTGTGGGATAACTTTGAAATGAGTACTATGGAAGATTATCAAAATTTATACGTTTTAAGTGATGTACTACTTTTAGCAGACGTCTTCGAATACTTTCGCTCTTTATGTTTTGAGTATTATAAATTAGACTGTCTACATTTTTGCACAAGCTCTGGACTAGTATGGGAGGCATTTTTAAAGATGACTAAGGTTGAATTGGAACTATTAACTGACATTGAAATGCATTTATTCATTGAAAAGGGGATACGTGGTGGGGTGTCTATTATTTCTAATAGGAATTCTAAGGCAAACAACCCCGATATGATTGATTTTAACCCTGAAAAGGAGGTGAAGTATATCACATACTGGGATTGTAATAACCTATACGGAACTGTTATGTCTGATTGCCTTACTCAGAGTAATTTTAGGTGATTGAACAAGAGTGAAATAGCAGAGCTCAATATAATTTCAGTTTCTGATGATAGCACTGTGGGCTATATATTAGAATTGGATCTAGAGTACCCGGAAGAAATTCATGACGAGTACAGTGACTATCCACTTGCTCCTGAAAAAGTCATAGCTACTCCTGAGATGTTATCCCCATTCTCTAAGTATTTACAATCCAAGCTGAATTCTCTTCACCGGTGGGAAAACAGAAAAGCTAGTGCCCAACCTAAACAGTAAACAAAATTATGTGGTACACTACCGTAATTTAAAAATGTATATTTCCTTGTTTATGGAGCTTCAAACGATACACCGAGTCCTAACTTTCAATCAGAGCGCTTGGTTGAAGCCATATATTGATCTTAATACATCCCGACGAAAAAATGCATTAAATGGATTTGAAAAGTACTTTTTCAAACTCATGACCAATGCAGTATTTGGGGAAGTCGATGGAGAACCAAATACATCGTGTAAATGTTCAATTACTAAATAATGAAAAAAGACTAAAGAAGCGTATTGCTTCACCAGCATTTATTGCTTATACAATCTTCACGGAAGAGTTAGTTCGGGTTCACATGAGAAAAATAAGCCTACTTTTAAATAAGCCTATCTATGCAGGCTTTGCAATCTTAGATATAAGCAAGGTTATCATGTATAACTTTCATTATAATTATGTTAAGAGGAATTAATTATGTTAAGAGGAAATATGGACAAAATGCAAAGCTCTTATTCACAGACACAGACTCCCTCTGCTACGAACTGAAAACAAAAAGTGTGTATGTGGATATGTTTGATAATATAGACCGATTCGACACTTCAGATTACAGAAACACATTTTTTACACAGTGCGTGTAGTAAAAAAGCTTTGGGTAAAATGAAGGATGAGTGAATGGAGAGTGTTTTCGAGAGTTTGTGGGATTCCGACCAAAGCTTTACTCCATTCAAAAAGAGAGTCTTTAGGATAAAAAAAAGTAGGTAAAGGTGTATCAAAAACAACTCTTAAAAAGAAAATTAAACATGATCATTATAAAAAATGTTTAAAGCAGGAGATCTTACACTACGCCAATATGTATATGATAAGAAGTGAGAAACATCAGTTGTATAGTATCTCTTTGAATAAACTTGCACTTTCACCAGGAGATGACAAACGCTATATTTTAGACAATGGATGCGACACTCTTGCATACGATCACTACAAAATAAGACAATTGTTGTTCACCAATGGAGACATAAAAATAAATCTACCCTTTATGTTTTGTATATAAGTATATTGAAAAGGAAGTTTGTGTATTCATCTTTGTAATCAATATTTTATCATGTAAAAAGCTCTACGGCTTGTGAGTATCATAGCCTGATTTCATAAGGTGAAACAGCACAACTTTATCAAAATTAAATAGTTTAGTTAAAATTAGTTATAGGTGGGAGGTGACGTTACTCGCTTCCTCGCATCTCCTGGGAAACGTTTTAATAAACGGCTAAACGAGTAACACCCAATACGTAGTAATATTATAATAAAATGTTAGTGATTTATAAAATGTTATCCAATGAATAATGTAACTATTTTAGAAACATCTGGTTTACCCTCACCCTCCCCTCCCCAAATATCTTTCCTGATCCGTCAGACTATGTGGGAGAAAGTGACACAACTCTATAGTGAGGAGGATCTATGCTAAAACTTGAACAAATGTTTAACCCTCAAAATATTATTTCCCGAACCACCACTGATCAATGCTATTCTTATGGGAGAAACTGATTCACTGGTTCTATGGGAAGGATCAATGTGATCGTTTTCGGTATGAAGGGAATACTTAGTAATGAGACAATGCTATTCTTATGGGAGAAAGTGATCCACATCATTCAGTGAGGAGGATATAGACCGTTTTTTAAATGAAGGGAATACATAGTAATGAGACAATACTATTCTTATGGGAGAAAGTGATCCACATTCATTCAGTGAGGAGGATATAGACAGTTTTTGAAATGAAGGGAATACTTAGTAATGAGACAATGCTATTCTTATGGGAGAAAGTGAGCTGGAACTGTCAATCCACCACTACTCATATAACATTACCGATTATGACTGATCAAGTTAATTTTGGTTCACACTCAAATACTTTTCGAATGTATTGATATATTTTCGAGTTTAGAAGACTAAAAAGATCGACTTTTAATGACGATGTAGTTTCCTTTACGCGTTCGACTGAAATTCACCGTGAGATCGACCGGTTGATCACGATCGACAAGTAGCCGCCCACTGGTCCAATGGGTGACTCTCTCAATTGACTGGATGATGACATGATCGGGTTCGAACCCCGGTCAGATGTACTGGGGGTGGTTTATAATAATTTATTTTCCACGTTCTCTCTCGATAAAAATGCAGGCACTCGTCCTCTAAATTCAACCTCATTATTCCTAACACGACAGCGTAATTAGCACATTAGTGTGCAACCCGAACGGGCAGAAAGACGAGGTGCTAACAGAAAAAAATCTTATATCATATCTCTATCAAAAATTAAGGTGAAATGGAAAATGACGCGTAAAAAAGGTTTGTTTTTATCAGTTTTATTTGCAAAAGTTTTTTTAGCCAAACATAAAAATATATAGATTATTATTATTATTATTATTATTATTAGCACCGCGTCTTACTACCCGTTCGGGTTATACGCATTTACGCTAATGTGTAATGGTAGTTGTGTAATGGTAGGGTGATTGTGAGATGAAATGGAGGACCTAGAGCTTAACGTGGAATCCGAACCACGGTGGAGGCCTGGCATTCCCCACATTCACAAGATGTCTTGTCGGAGGTGAAGGAAGGGTTTAGTAATCAGATAAATCTTTGCCGCGACCGAGGATGGAACCCCGGCCGCCAGCACAGAAGTCTGACACCTTACCCCTAGACCGCCAGGTCACCTACAAATATATAGTTAAATTTTATACAAATAGTAATAACAACAATAATTCTTGAATATATGTCATGATTAAAGCGTTATGTGATGCCTGATGAGGAACTTTTCGACTAAAGATAAAAGTTTTCATCAAATCCTAGGACAACCTTGATATATATTCAAAAGCTGTTGACGTCACCACGTCAATAAAATTAAACTATATGTTTCTACATGAGCAAACAAAACCCCCAAAAAGACCGCCATGATGTCATTTCAATGTAAAGCCATACTGGTTTAGCAACTGCCGTCAGGTTGGCGAAGATATTACCAACTTATGCGGTTAACGTTTGTCGTGTGATCAGCACAACGAACACTCCAACCGTTAGTCTCAGTTTTTTAGACCCGTCTACTCTAGCAATATTTTATTTATTTTGATGAAAAAAATATATTTTGCTGTTAAACCCGCAAAAACACTCCCCTTTAAAGTTTGATATTAAGATACAATTATGTAATAATAATAATATTTAGCACCGTGTCTTACTACCCGTTCGGGTTATACGCTTTAAGTACTAATTGCGCTAATGGATTAGGAAGGGTGGATTAGAGGAAGTGAACCCGCATTTGCGTGGAAGGAGAGTGGAAAACCATTTAGGAAAAACCACCCCCAGTTCACCCGACCGAGATTCGAACCTCGATCTCCCCGTCCTCAGCAGTCGAGCTCAACACGACTAGCGCGTTAGCCAACTACGCCACCGAGGCGGGTTACAATTATGTATGATCAAAACATGTCTTAACGATGACTGTTTTTTTGGGGGGGAAATTGCGCCCTATGTTTGGGTCATTGCGCTATTATTAAAAATAGTAGACCCTACATTCCTGTTTTTTTTTTTTTAAATTAAGGCCGTAATTTGCTTGTTTTTTTTTTCAAATTTCTTGAATTTTCGGGATTCATTTTTAACTTTTGGAATTAGATCGAGATATATTTTTTTCTCGAATTTTCTAGATATTTTGGAGCCCTGCACATCACTAATATATACCTGTATTTCAAACAATTATGCTTTACAACTTTAGTTTGACCGACACCTGGCACTTCACAGTCTGGAAGTCAAATACTGCCTTTTGCTTGGAGCTGTCACTAAAACAAATTGTAGGCCCGCTATTAAGGATTGTGTATGTCATTTAAAATTTCTGTTTTATCACCGCCTCTTACCACCTGTTCAGATTATACACATGTATAGGCGAGTTTTCACAATTTACTTGGTTACTTCCTGGTAGTGAGTGTTACTGAAAAAGTGGTTCTGACCAAGTTGAGGTGCGAAAACTATTTTGAGATATTTTTCTTAAGCAAAAATGGCGGTTGGGGTGGAGTAGATTTAACAGCTGGTAGGTGAATTTATGTAATACTACTACATGTACTGCAAATTGACGGAAAATGAGCTATTTATTTTTATCCTTAGTTAGATTGGTGCGTATTTTGACTAGTCCTAATATTTAATATTTACACAACATATGAAGCTAAACATATCTTCCCATAAATAACATTAAGAAAATATTAAGTATATATGTAATATTAAATAGGCCTATATATATAGTACAACTCTCGTTTATTCATAACTAAATGGTACCTACCTACTGCCATATATTTCTATCTAGTAATTTCTCTCCATTTTAATTTACATATAACTTAAAATCGATTGATTACGAAGTTATACTCGTTTAAATCTAACATAGGAAGTGATGCTGTTTTTAAATAGGTACACAAATTCTCGGCTCTTTGGTCGTAACCATACTGTTTAGTCTGATCAAGGAAAGCGTTACCAAACTGAGCTTTGGTATCGTCTGGTCATAAACACTTCGTTAACATCGATACCAGGTCAACCGTGAATACACACCTTTTGATAACTATTCTAATGGGGTAATTATGAGGAAGGAAGCATTTTATAAGTAATCTCCCGCACTTGCGTGGAAGGACTTTGGGAAATTGTTTAGAAAACAACCACCCTCAGTATATCAGAGCGGGATTCAAACCTGGATCTCCCCGTCATCAGCATACCAATCTAACACGAGAATGATGATGACTTAGACTGCTCGGCCACAGAAATGGTGTCGTTTTAAGTCAAATAGAAAAAAAAATCTAATATCTTTTGAATAGACTTAATGTAGTATTTATTCTTTAACTTTTTTTTAAATTCGTGTTGGTGATCTAGGGAGGGTTAAGTTGTCGGACTTATGTGCTGGGTGTCCGGGGTTCAATCCTCGGTCCCGGCACGTATTTATCTGATTGACAAATCCTTCCTTCACTCTCTGACAAGACGTGTATTAATCACAACTTGTGAATGTAGGGAATGCCAGGCCTCCACCGTGGTTCGGATTCCACGTTAAACTGTAAGTCCTCCATTTCATTTCACAATCACCCTACCACTACACATTAGCGTAAGTGCGTATAACCCGAGCGGGTAGTAATACGCGGTGATGATAGTAATAATAATAATTCGTGTTTATAGCAAACTGATATGTTAGGATTGTTTATAGGATCACTGATCGGTACTGATAGCTGAATCGATTCCTGTGTCCTAGTTTCCATTTTTCACTTAACTGAATGTTATTTAACTATTAATATTGTATATTTAAAATAAAACACTTAATGCACTTTGATTAAGCATCGACAGAATCAATTGTCTATAGAACTATTCTATTACTTCTGACATTGTATCGTGACAGGGCACAGTTAAATTATGCCGTGGGTATTCATTCTACCTCAGAGCGAATGTAGGTACATTTTCTCTTAATTATTTCTTACTACGGTGACCTAGTGGTCTAGGGGTAAGGTGTCAGACTTCTGTGCTGGCGGCCGGGGTTCAATCCTCGGTCCCGGCACAGATTTATCTGATTACCAAATCCTTCCTTCACCTCTGACAAGACATCTTGTGAATGTGGGGAATGCCAGGCCTCCACCGTGGTTCGGATTCCACGTTAAACTGTAGGTCCTCCATTTCATCTCACAATCACCCTACCATTACACATTAGCGTAAGTGCGTATAACCCGAACGGGTAGTAAGACGTGGTGCTAATAATAATAATAATAATAATAATAATAATAATAATAATAATATTTCTTACTCATATCCACACCATTATTGGTAGTATTTGATTTGCTAGGATAGGTAATTATACGCAGTGCACACACAAAAATAATCAAGTTAACAAGGGGGATCCACACACATACACGCACTCACCACGTAGTATTTTTCCTTCGGCCCTTTTATATATATGTATATATATAGTTACAAATATATTTTGCTTAAAGGAAAGTTTATAAAACAAAAATACACACGCAAGAAACAAATGTGGACTAATAAAGATGACAGCTAACCAGATAGTATTGTATATAATTGCGCAACAAAAGCCTGAAAAATGTAATATAACAAGTGAATATCTAATATTTCTAAGTTCTTCCTTTTTTTTTAAACGCGGAAATAATTTTTTGATGGAGTCTATCGATGGTATCAGTTAAAGCCACTTCCTTCCTTTGCCGCAAATCTTCTTCATACGTCAATTAAGGTTATTTCCCAGAACGTTTACGGTTAAGGAAAAGTTTACCGTTGTTCGGCGCGCCACGTCTTTAAGGCGAGGATGAAATAAACGCCAGAAAAGATCAGTGTTTTTTGTAAATTTTCATAGCAAAACTTTTTTTTTTTCTTTGACAAAATAAATGAAATATTGCTTCAGTAAAAACATTGAGTTTAATTTTCTTCACATGTTAATATCAACAATTTGTTGAATATATGTCATGATTCGTGACTCAAATCATTAGCATAGCGGTATTAGATGACAAAAATTTTAAATGAAGAGAAAAAGTTGTCATTAAATCCTAGGACACCCTTGACAGATATTCAAGACATTTTGTGGTCACTATGTAAAGAAAATTAATCTCTATGGTTGTAACTTGCACATAAGCAGTATTTGATATGTTTTGTTATAGAAACTGCAAAAATACTGCCCTTTTCTCGCGCACCTTACATCCACAACTTAATAACTGTCTCTATTATAAGTCATTCACGAGCTAAGTTTACCTGGATGACAGCTCGAAATGTCACTAGAAGTAACCCCTAATATATCACTACGCCAACAGCTGACATCTATCACTTTGGATGACTGTAATGAAAACATAGTAATATATTAATGTGATAGTTAACCACAGTAATTTAGGACAATATTATTTATATATTTATTTGAGGTCGGACACAAAGTTTATTTATAGTGTTATTCCCCTTAAAAAATATATTAACACCACTTTCACAAAAACTTCTAACGAACATAGCCTCAAAATGGCGCCTGACGAATCTAAACCATATGATTGAACATAACGGTAAACAAGTTTTTTTACATATTTTCGCCAATGGGGTAGAGATGAAGATGATAGAAATGAGAAAAGGTGTGCCCTTATTTGCGTGGGGGAAGAGTGGGACGCCATTTAGGTAAATAAATAGTACGATACACAAACTCCATTTTAGGGGGCTAGACACCCTGGGCAGAGTGAACGTTGGTACCCCCATCACTCCCCTCTATCCCCTCCCTCCCTATTGTAAGGTAAGCCTACAAAATATATTTTGGTAATACTCGATATTCATTTAACTTGAAGGTGACCTGGCGGTCTAGGGGTAAGGTGTCAGACTTCCGTGCTGGGGTTCGGGGTTCAATCCTCGGTCCCGGCAAAGATTTATCTGATTACCAAACCCTTCCTTCACCTCTGACAAGACATCTTGTGAATGTGGGGAATGCCAGGCCTCCATAGTGGTTCGGATTCTACGTTAAACTGTAGGTCCTTCATTACATCTCACAATCACCCTACCATTACACATTAGCGTAAGTGCGTATAACCCGAACGGGTAGTAAGACGCGGTGCTAATAATAATAATAGTAATAATAATATAATAAACTTTTTTTTTATTTTGTATTATTAATTTATTGTTTTTGTATTATTGATAATCCCTAGAAACCTGGCTATGCTCTCAATATACAATAAGGCATAATGGCAACATAGTCGTTGTTCGCACACCGCTCTCATGATAAATGTGGAGAGGGGACAGCATTTAGATCGAAAGTTTTTGATACTAAAATTATAAAACAGTGACTATTCAATGGCCACACTGGAGTGCCAAATTTAAAATAGCCACTTACAAAAGTTAATGATAAAGAAAATAGCCACCTCCTTGCCGCCACCCTCAAAAGGTTTAGTGGCATAGGCCCGGCCCCAGTGGGCCCATTTATAAATACAGCAATGACGATAAACAATGGAGGATTTCTATTTCTTTTATCTTAATATATAGAGATTTACTAGAAAAAACTCGTAAGAATTATGAAACGAAATATTATACATTGTTTCGGAAACATTTCACGAAAGAGTATAAATGAAACAATATAAACTGTTACAGAAACATTAAGAAAGGTGTAAAATATCTCTCCACCAAAGAACATAAAAATTATTTTCATCTACAAAGGGCTCCATAATATATATGTGTGTGTGTTTTATAAAAGTATATTTCAAATGAAAGATTTTTATTTTTAATAGTCTACGACTTTACATTGATTAGTTATTTCATATCTCATTATTAATAATCCATATTTTTTTAGAAAAAACACATATATAGGTCTATTTATAATTTATAGTGTAAAAAACATAACAAATACCCATTTTTAACCAAATCACCAGAGCTATATTTTTAAATAGTCAAACTAAAAAAACTGTTGTCAATAAACCACCCTTAAACAAATTTCCCCCCAAAAAACAAGTACTGTATACAGTTTTATTTGTCATGTTCAAAACTCCCCCGATGAACATTTTAAACAAAATCGATAAAGGCATTTTCAAAATATTTTGAATTTTTGAAATTAATTAATCAGTAAACTACGCCCTAACAAACTTTTACCTAAAAACCAAGTATACAGTGCTATTTAAGAGATAAAACACTCCCTAAATATCAATTTTAAATAAAACCACTGAAGCAATTATTTTTGAAAAATTTGTAATTCAAAAAATCACTCAATTGTTAACTACAATGACAGAATTGTAAAATGCACTTTTTTATGTCCGGACACACATAAAACAAAGATTAATAATAATTTCGAGTTAGAAAATTTTCACGATTTAAATATTTTCTCTTGATATGAGAAAGTTAAAAAGAGCATCAAATTAAAAAAAAACCCAACCTAAATGCAATTATATACACTGTTACAGAAACATTGAATAAAGAGAAAAAGAGGTCTAAAACCACCATTTTGAAAAATGGCACAACGGGATCTACGAGAATATGTAATAAAATATGAGGAGTCTCGTTAAAAACAACCAAAGTGACCTTAACATCACCTTAGCAATGACATCTAGGGTCATACCAACCTTATACCACCTTATTTCTTCCTCAGAACGCAAGCACTTTAGTCTAAAACAGTTTTCTTTCTGCAATGCATTGTTTTCTAAATATTTTGGTGAAAAGTTTTCAAATGAACACCCGGTGTATTGGCTATAATAGATAAGATATTTACTTAAACACCCCTCTTGTATAAAACCCTGGGTATAGGCTAGTGCTAAGTAACACCTAATTAAATATGCATTCCAATAATTAATAACGGATAGAATATTTAGAGCATTATATAATGATGAAAGTAATAATAATTTGTATAAATATTTGTTGATGTTGTACACACTAAAATTTTACAAAACAATATATTTTTGTTTATTAGAATCGAAGGCTAAAAAAAATACCGGTAGTATTAAAATTATTATCAAAAGTGTTATTAATAATAGGGTCTATGATTAATTATGTAAATACAATTTATTCCCAGGTGTTTGTAATAATATTTAATAATAATAATGTGCGTCTGCGCTACATCACTCATAGCCCAGTTTGTGTAATATTTGCTATAACTAATGTACCGTTGACCAGGGCACGCCCGAATTTACTAAATGTACACCCGCCTCGATGGCGTAGTTAGCTAACGCGCTAGTCGTGTTGAGCTCGACTGCTGAGGACGGGGAGATCGAGGTTCGAATCTCGGTCGGGTGAACTAGTTTTTTTCCTAAATGGTTTTCCACTCTCCCTCCACGAAAATGCGGGTTCACTTCCTCTAATTCAACCTTCCCAATTCCTAATCCATTAGCGTATTTAGTACTTTAAGCGTATAACCCGAACGGGTAGTAAGACGCAGTGCTAAATAATAATAATAATACTAAATGTACATCTTTTTAGTGAAGAGACTTCTCATCTCCCGATGAGATGATGGTGATAGTGATAGTGGGTATAAGAGTGTGGTACCAGTGTAAACACTTAAACCTAACTTAAGATTAAATAACTAAACCCTGTTGACTGTTGGGGTAGCCTCCCTTTCAGGAAAAATACCCAAGTTTCAAGATTAGGATCGAGCCCGGGACCCCTAAGCTCGTGGCCACGTGCAATGACCACTACACCAGGAAACTGGAGCCGCACGGCCGTAGCAAGCTAATAATTTCAGGGGGGGGGGAGGGGTTTGGTGGGAACATCCCCCAATTGCCGGAAGCTATAATTAAAAAAACATATTAAACACCTCTAGAAGCTATCTGAAGTGTTTTTTTTATGGCAACATAACCCCCTAACTACTGAAGGCTAGGAACATTTCTAGATATTAAACACCTCTAGAAGCTATCTGAAGTGTTTTTTTTATGGCAACATAACCCCCTAACTGCTGAAGGCTAGGAACATTTCTAGATATTAAACACCTCTAGAAGCTATCTGAAGTGTTTTTTTTATGGCAACATAACCCCCTAACTGCTGAAGGCTAGGAACATTTCTAGATATTAAACACCTCTAGAAGCTATCTGAAGTGTTTTTTTTATGGCAACATAACCCCCTAACTGCTGAAGGCTAGGAACATTTCTAGATATTAAACACCTCTA
>CABEEJ010001023.1:42639-62751 GCA_901482245.1 Timema douglasi | reverse complement strand
AGGGGGGGGGGGAGAAGGGGGGGGGGGGGGGGGGGGGGGTTGGAGTTCAAACTTTTGATGGATTCTCCTTCTTATTACCTAAAAGTATATTTATAAAAACTGTATGGCGTTAGACCGAGCGGCTACCGTCTGTTGGCGAAGATAGTCCCAACTTATGCTGATATAAGGTGTCATGTGTTCAGCACAAAGAACCCTCCAGCCGTTAGCTCAGTTTTTCAGACCAGTGCCTCTACTTTTTTTCAAGTAGCTTTTATTTGTATTTACGAGGTCTATCTGACCCACTGCTTCACATAAAATCTGGAGTCTCCAGGGATTGAACCCGATACTTCAGGATCTGTAGCCAGGAACTATGACCAATAGACCACACAAGCAGTCTATTATTGTCAATGATAATATTTTATCAGGGTCTTATCAAATCCTTAACACACCCCAATGTGTATAAATAACGCTATAAGGTTGGAATGAAGGTAGAATGAGAAAAGTTAAGTGCTTTTGCAGTTTTTATATCAAAACATTCTTTTTGGTCAAGAACCCGCCTCTGTGGCGTAGTTGGCTAACGCGCTTGTCATGTTGAGCTTGACTGCTGAGGACGGGGAGATCGAGGTACGAATCTCGGTCGGGTGAACTGGGGTGGTTTTTCCTAAATAGTTTTCCACTCTCCATCCACGCTAATGCGGGTTCACTTCCTCTAATTCAACCTTCCTAATTCCTAATCCATTAGTTTAATTAGTACTTAAAGCTTATAACCTGTACGGGTAGTAAGACGCGGTGCTAATTATTTTTATTTTTGGTCAAAAAATAATCTCAGTAGACACGTAGAGTTTAATAATCGTATTCTCATGGTGATATTATCAAAATAATGATAGTGTTAATAAAAATTCTTTCCGCTATCCACCGAGGGAAATAGTCCCTCTATCCCTCTTCAACCCCTCCCTCTAAAAAAAAAAAATAGCCATCGATGCTGCATTGTTACTTTCTTTTTATTTTGAACAAAACTTGTTGCCCTATTAATAAAATTACCCTTTTTTTTTCCTCCGCCAGGCTGCTCTTGGCTACGTTCAGTCAGGCATGTCCACGATCACGTGGGATTGTACCGGAAGTCTGATCAGTGACCTCTATGTGATGACTGCGGCCCACTGTGTGCGAACCCGGACCGGCAAGTAAGTGCCGCTTCTTTATATTCTGTTTAGTGCTGTTTTTGCCCTAACATTTTTGATCTTAACATTTTCCCGGCCTTATGTGAAAATAATAATATCCTTTGGGTCATAAGTGATTATTGAATTAATTTAAACCCGCTTTGGTGGCCGCAAGGTCTAACGAATAAATTTGAGACCTTCTCGTGACCCTTATTTGGGTCGCTACCCGTTTTTGAACGTAATATTTAATCAAACATGTTGTAGTTACAATGGTTTATGAGTAGAGAACCATGTTTTAGTAACGAAATATTTAATCATATAATCACAACTTGTGAATGTGAGGAATGCCGGGCCTCCACCGTGGTTCGGATTCCACGTTAAACTGTAGGTCCTCCATTTCATCTCACAATCATTCTACCATTACACATTAGCGTAAGTGCGTATAACCCGAATGGGTAGTAAGACGCGGTGCTAATAATAATAATAATTTAATCATACTTATTGTAATTCCGATGTTTATCGAGTAGTTTGAAGTTTTCCTTGAGAAAATTAAACACTTATTTAAAAAAAAAACCACATCAAATAGATCATTTTGAAGCATCTACGAGTTTCTCACAAGTGTCATTGTTGTCGCAGGAAACTGGTACGAGTACGCCTTGGGAGCATTGACCTGAATTCTAGGTCTGACCCCTCCGAAGAGTTCCAGGTGGAAGATAGTTTCGAGGTTCATCCCGATTACAGCACAATCAGAAGCTACAACGACATCGCCCTCATTCGGTTGCCCAGGAAGGTGAAGTTGACCGAGTTGCTGTTCCCGGCCTGTCTTTACACCAGAGAAGACCTACCTAGGGGACCTTATATTATCGCCGGTTGGGGCGCCACAGACAAGGATGGTGAGTTAGAACTCCTTCCATTGAGATACAAGTAATTGAGTTATTTTGGAAGCTAATTGGAGTGGTCCTCACTTGGAATTTAAAAAAAATGTATATAGAAGCTATTTGGAATGGCCTCCTACGGGTATTCATTATTAAAATCGTATGCCTCTAGAAGCCATTTAGAGTGATATTCACGTGGAATTAAAAGTAAAATTAAATGCCTCTAGAAGTTATTATTATTATTATTATTATTATTACTATAAGCACCGCGTCTTACTACCCGTTCGGGTTGTACGCACTTACGCTAATGTGTAATGGTAGGGTGATTGTGAGATGAAATGGAGGACCTACAGTTTAACGTGGGATCAGAACCACGGTGGAGGCCTGGCATTCCCCACATTCACAAGATGTCTTGTCAGAGGTGAAGGAAGGGTTTGGTAATCAGATTATTATTATTATTAGCACCGCGTCTTAATACCCGTTCGGGTTATACGCACTTACGCTAATGTGTAATGGTAGGGTGATTGTGAGATGAAATGGAGGACCTACAGTTTAACGTGGAATCCAAACCACGGTGGAGGCCTGGCATTCCTCACATTCACAAGATGTCTTGTCAGAGGTGAAGGAAGGGTTTGGTAATCAGATAAATCTGTGCCGGGACCGAGGGTTGAACCCCGGACCCCCAGCACAGAAGTCCGACACCTTACCCCTAAACCCCCAGGTCACCCTCTAGAAGTTATTTGGATTAGTATTTCCCTGGCAAATTTTTGAAAAGTGGATGCCTCTATAAATTATTTGAAATTGGATACAAGACCATCTTTAAGATTCATATTATGAACTTCTGAAATTTTTGGAAGGGAGGGTGGTTGGACCCTTTAAACCCTCCCTACTACTCCTATAGATTGAAACAGTTTTTCTAAACCAATCTTGTCCTTCCCAAAGGTGTCGTGAGGAGTTCAGAACTACGGAAGGCAACGATTCAGCCCTTGTCGTTGGACCGTTGCAACCAGACCTATCCAATCGGCCCCAAACTCCGGATGGGACTGAATGAAGAAATGATGTGCTTTTATGATCCTAATGGAGAAATGGACACTTGCATGGTGAGTTGAATATTTTTCAATTAACATATGTCACGATACCTGTTTTTTTTTCTCGATTCAGATTCTTGATTTCAAACTCGATTTGTATTGGATTCACGATTCTCGATTCTTGAACATTTCCTTTTTTCATTATTTTTCCACGCATCTGTTCTCATATTAAAACATTTTTATTCATCTTCATATCACAGGAAACCGCCTAAAATTGTTAATGGTAAAGTGTATATTTTTCTTTGTCAAAATAAAAAAATAATTGAATTAATTACCAATTATTAAAACATATGATACATAATTAATATAATAATTAGGAATTACAATAGTAAGCATGTATTTTTACCTACAAACAAAGCCTCGCCGAGTAGAATATTAATAAACAATTTAAAAAAAAGATAATTTAAAAATATTGAGGACACAAGTTTTTTAAATTCACCAAATAGGATCGTTATTTAAATCAAAATATATACCTACAAACAGAAAATAAACCAGTATAGAGATAATCGATTGCCACTTATTTTGAATTTTGCCATTTTGATTAGTTGCCAGTACTTTCATTGAAAGCTAAGAAACAAATGATCGATAATCGTAATATAAAGATAGATTCCCGATTTTTTAGATGCCAGTATTAATCAAAGATATCGAGATATCGAAGAATAAAGTTTGACATCAATGCTTCCATAGGGTTGTTGTTCTTATATAATGAAGCAATTTCCCTGCGACGATCGTTTCTACATTAGTTTCAAATATCAGAACACTTTGTTATTTAATTAAATTTAAATGTTTCTAAGAACTTGCTCCATAAACCAAAGTAGTACTGGTTTATTTCACTTTAGGATTTATTTTTCTCCAAATAAAGCAATTTACACTCAATAAATATATTTAGAACAATATTAGATAGTGTTTAGGTTTATTTGTGTCGAACATATGGTTCGAGCATAAAGAAATGCACTTATATACATAGAAAAGGGGCGATTCGAGAACGATTATTGATTTTGTGGTGTATGATGAGAGACTTAGAAGTTTAGTAAAGAATTTCAGGGCTGTGCGTGGGTTTGACTGTGGAACGTATAACATCCTAGTGATATCAATAGTTGAATTAGGTAGGAGTTTTGTGAGGAAACTTTGCAAGAGTATTAAAAAAGTAAGTGTGAAAATGGAAAAAAAAGGCAGGACAAAAGTATGAAAGCGCAACTCGAAAGATTGCCGGAAGAAAAATTAACTTTACAAGAGCATGAACGGAATTTAGAGATAAATGCTAATGATAATATAAAGTGTTTGAAACAGAATTAAAGGTGCTGTATTTGAGTGCGCGAAAGATGTATGTGGATCTGTGGTGACGGGAAACTTGAAAAGAGATGCATGGTGGGATGAACAGGTGAAAGAAGCCACCGAGAGAAAAGAAAGAGGCATGCAAACGAATGATTGCCATGAAGAGTGAAAGAGAACGTAAGAGGTTGTGGGACATATACAAAGAGAAAAAGATAAATACAAAGAAAGTAGTAAATGATAGCAAAGATAAAATTAGATTAAAAGAATAAAGAAGGCAGAATAATTTGAAGGATATAAGAAGCTGTTCTGGAAATGGATAAATAAAACGAAACAAGGAGTACAAGAAAAGAATTATGACATTCAGAATAAACGGGGTGAGATGATCTTGGATGAAAACAGCACAAGAGATAGATAAAAGGAGTATTTTGAGCAATTGTTTGATGAAAACATAAAGAAAATAGCAGAAAATAGGGTAAATATTATGAAGAGTGAAAGAATTAACGAGGCTGGGGAGTTCACAGCTATGAAATTATTAAATAATGGCAAAGCTACGGGTGTATACGGGACCACATGTGAAATGCTTAAAGAGGAGGAAGGGAGAGTTATTATTTGAAAGTATTTAACGTGCACTTTCTGAACTGACTGATTCTATCAGCACACGATAATTTCTATGAGCGATAGCGAAAGGAGCTACCAATTTGGCTAGGAAAGGTGTTTTCACATACTTTCTAGAGTTATTTTACATGCCACAATCACCGTGGAACTGGCGGCTTTACTTCCCATCTGAATGAAGTTGTGCTGCGGATTTTTATCTCTTAACAAAAAATCCGTCGACCCCGGTTGGATTTGAACTTACAAAGATTGGGTCCTGAGGCGAGAACTTTACCCCAAGACCGCTCAGGTTGACATAGAAGATATAAGATTGAAAAGGAGGATGTGGGTTAACAAGGAATGTAAAATCGGGCCAGGGGAAAGGGAATTTATGATTTTGTAACTAATTTGATGGATGATGAAACAAAGTTTTTCATGAGTATTTTAGAATGAGGCATTCAACATTTCAGAAGCCAAAACTGAAATTGGAGCCCTTAACCTCTGAAATTTGCTTAACATCTGATCCGAGTCATGGCCAGGTCCGGGCGGTGGGGTTGGGGAAGTATACAAAACTACTTCTGGCCGTTCCCAGAGATGGCGCTCGGGCACGGTTCTAACGCGTGACGGTGTTATGAGAACAGAAACATTAATTTCTGTTGTACTAAATAATGAACCGGGCAACGTGCGTCATAGGTGTTAAGTGTTAAGAATGGTTCATCGTTCTTCTGTTCAGTAGCTCAGACGTGAGGCTTTTATTGGTAACAGCTGATTAGGGGCAATAATTCATACGTTTCCATTTCAGAACGAAGGGCGAATAAGGCCTTTCATGATCGAACATGGAGCTGAACTGTTAATACATTTTATATTTAAGAGATGAGGGCGCTATTGATCTCTCCGGAGAATTCTTTAAAACATGTGTTGAATAAACTTACAACTAAATTCATCAAACATTTTTGACTAATATTATATAATTTTTACTATATTGATATTTTCGTTAAATTAGAAACAAAAAATAAATATTTATTTTCGATTACTTAATTCAAGAAAGATTATTACTAAATATAAAAATGAGTACTAAATGTTTTGCCTCTAAACAAGCTGACAGCCAGCAATTAATCATGTGGATAAATCAACCTCTTTCTTTCATCGTTACTACAAGTAGCCCCATGGCTTCTTTGGTACTGACTGACAGCTCACAGCTGACAGCTAGAAGCTTTGAAAAGTTACCAGACCAAATTATGTATCCCTACGCCGAACTATATGATCTGCAAAAACATGTGTTTATCAGCTGTCACTTCTGACGGTCAAAATTTAGGTTTATGCCTAAATTTTGAGTGTCAGGAGTCAGCTGTGAGCTGTCGGTCAGCACCAAATAAGCCATGGGGCTACTGTACAATCATTCATCGGCTTTCCTCTAGCCGTCTTGTGACAGTATTTGTAACTACATGTGTTTTTACAGGGAGACTCCGGTGGCCCGCTGCAAGTTCTCACGGAGGAGAGTAGCGACGTGTACTCTGTGGTTGGTATCACGAGTTTTGGACCTGCAACGTGTGGAGGAGGGCCGGCGGTCTACACTAAGGTTGCCAGATTTATACCCTGGATAGAGAAAATAGTGTGGCCTTGAGAGAAATATTTAACTAGTGCTTTAATATTTTATTTGAAGTACTTAATTAGTTTATAATTTTAGACCGCCATTCAACAAACGTTTCAGTTTGTATTAAATACTAAACCTTTCAATAAAAAAAACTAATATACATTTTCAATTTAAATTTAAGCAAAATAAAGATAATTACTTATTTGTACCTTAAAAATAATAACATTGATAAAAATAATTTTTCTTTTAGATTTAAAACAAATATTATGATTTGGTGAAATTAACTATGTCAGAATTTAAAGTCTTAGGGCAAGATTCAATTACTTGAAAATTACGTCAGTACATAATTTGTTCAAGTATCCCATAAAATTATTCGTTTTTCAATGCGATTCTTTATATGGACATACATTTATATAATACTATATTTGTATATAATTATATACTAGGCCGAATAAATTAATTTTGAACATCCTTTAAAAAAAGTTCAATTACAATATCTCAAATATCACAATTTGTCTAACTATTATATTTATTTGTGTATTTATTTATTATTGAGTTGTGGGCAACTTAGGATGCACCTGTTTACTGTGACTTATTTACTAGTTCCTTACAAATAATTTAAGACAAAATGTTATATTTTGCTCAAGTGCCAATTTCTTGTCTCTAAATGTATTCAAAAACTTTTATAAGACTGATATTATGTAGTATATATGTAGAATATACTTTATAATATATTAAATTTGAGTCTGAACTGTCTAGTAAAGCTATAAGCATAATGTGATATAATGTATTTTAGTATTAGTAACTATTTGAGTGTAATTTTATAAGCAATACTAATGTAGTTATATTGCTCATGTACTATACAATCATGTTTATTAATAACACTTTATCCGCTACACAAAGTGTTTTATGATAATAGAATAATATATATACTTTTAAAATAGTACCTGTAGAATTTTGAAGCTCTTTGAAACCAGTTTGTTTGAAATTCTGGCCGTTTGAATTAAAAAAGATAGTATTTTGTTCAAATTCGTCTAACTAGGTAGTTGGCCATAGCAGTAAAGGTAGTCTATGGCCTAAATAATTTTACTGTGTTAAACATTACGAATAACTACCATTCACAAGATTTATTTTTCTACACGCTTTTAAATTTATAAAGTTGTAATATATAATGTATATTACGTTATACATCATATATAAAATATGTTTTAAGTGACAAGCAAAATATATTTGTGTATTTGTATTGTGTTCATTAAATTACCTTGAACATTGTTTAGAGTACTGACTGGCAAACCCAATGGGAATAAACCATTGGGAAGATCTAGAAGTAGATGTGAAGATAACATTAGAATGGACCTGAAAGAGACAGGGTGTAATGAGGTGGACTGGATAGAACTAGCTCAAGATAGGTATAGGTGGCGTTCTTTTGAAAGTGCGGCAATAAATTTCCGAGTTCATAATGCCATATAATAAGTAAATTACCTTAATTGTCATAATTGTCTCATAGCTTGGGAAATTAACTTTGAGTTTTTTTTTCCATATTCGTAGTGAAAACATGTATTTTAATATTCAATATTATAATCCCAGAAATCTTTCCTTTATCGTCAATATAGTGGATGAAAAAAATTATGTATTTATATTATTTGGTTGGAATATGCTACTTTCTGACATAAGTTTTTGTATAAGTCTTATGTTTTATGGAAATAAATATTACGTTACGTTTTATACACAATGTTTTCTCCGCCTTTATTCACGGCTTAAAATTTATTTTCTCCCTTTCCATGCTATATAATGATCGTAAATATTCACTAATTAATAAATCCAAGAGATGTCTTGCGGTTTCCTTTTTTTTTACTAAATCTTTGTAGAAAGACTATCTTTCTTTAGAGGAAATTAACGTTATTTTATATTTTAATTAACTTTTCACCAATTTAGCGTTTTGACAAAAGTGAAACCTACACACTAAATTTTATTTATGTATTTATTTATTAGAGACATTTCACCTGTACTTTCTAAACCGACTGATTATATCAACACACGAGAATTTCTATGAACTAGAACAAAAGGGCCTACACATTTTGGTGGAAAAGGTATTTTCACCTACCTTCCATGGTTCTTTTACAAACCACAATCAATATGGGAGCGACAGCTTTACTTCCACTCCGAAGGAAGTTGCGCTACGGATTTTTATCGCTCTAGAAAAAAGTGTCGATCCCGGCTGTGTTTGAACCCACGACCACCGGGTCCTGAGGCAAGCACTTTACCCCAAGACTACTGAAATTGACTACATACTATAGTAATAGTATAGTAGTATAGTTTGTGCATATTATTATACAATAATTATTTCTCTTTAATACTCATCATTATGTCATCAATCTTGCTCTTGGCTTGCTGCAGCTCGCCAACTCTGCCTATCCTGGTCCAAATTTTTAAAACCTTCTTCTGCCAACATCTTTCCTGTACTCCCATCTAATTCCACTATGCTCATGACAGATATTCAACAGCTGTTAATATCACAATGTGAAGAAAATTAAGCTCTATATTTCTACTGGAGCAATATTTGATATCTTTTGATACAAAAAAAAAGATGCTATAAAAACTTCAAGCACAGTGGCACCTTAAGGATCGTTTTGGTGTTTTCAAAGCCTTAGATCCGCTCAGGGGTGGTGCCTTAAGGCCAGGAATTTATTTAATACATTAAACAAAACTAATAAAAAGTTTACAAAATCTGTATAAAAAATAGATTTATTACAAAATAATAATATTTACATACATTCGTCTCCTATTTTCACGATTCTTACTCGTTCATCATACAATTAATTTCACTCTAATAAATGAGGAGTTACTTGAATGAAAAAGTAGCGTATCCGTGTTAGAAAACTGATATTAACGGCCGCTAGGATTCGTTGTGCTGACCACATGACACACTCTATCCGCAGAGGTTGGCATTACATTCACCAACAGACGTTGGCCGCTCGGTCTCTATAGCTAAATGAAGGTTATCACAAAACGACGCGTTTGTAGGGACATTATTTTAAAGGTTGAAGTTCCGATATACCAATCAAAGGCATTGTGGTTTTAAAATTCTTGATGCGTTTCTTCTTTGTTACTGTCGGCTCCTCCCATGTTAGCGAACAACTACTGAGGACCGGAGGACTGTCCAAACCACGCGGCGATACCTCCACCGCCAGAACTAGGCGCGTCGAGATAAGACGCTACCTCCCAGCTAATGTCGGATGAAGTCGCACCATACCTACGTCTAGTACTTGAGGGAGGGTAGGTGTTCGTAGGCGAGTAAGGTGTGTTGAACTGAAGAGGGATATCGGCTAATCTCAGTGGAGTATTATCAGAGTGAGGCGAGAGGCGCAGATACGAGGGAGGGGAGTTGGATTGAGGAAAATACGTGTTCAGATATGAGGGAGATGTGTCGTCATACTGAGTCAGGGAATTTAGGCAGCAGGGATATAAGTCTGGATTAATTGGAGGCGTATTATAATTAGGTTGAGAATTTAGAGGATATTGATAGGCGTTTGGAGAGCTCGGAGGCGTGTCAGACTGAGGAAAGGTAGTCGTAGTTGAAGGGCAAGTACATGAGGTTATTGGAGGAGTGTCAGCTTGAGGAGGGGTAGTCGTAGTTGAAGGACAAATACACGAGGTTATTGGAGGCATGTCAGCTTGAGGAGGGGTAGTCGTAGTTGAAGGACAAGTACATGAAGTTATTGGAGGCACGTCAGCCTGAGGAGGGGTAGTCGTAGTTGAAGGGCAAATACATGAGGTTATTGGAGGCATGTCAGCTTGAGGAGGGGTAGTCGTAGTTGAAGGACAAGTACATGTAGTTATTGGAGGCATGTCAGCTTGAGGAGGGGTAGTCGTAGTTGAAGGACAAATACATGAGGTTATTTGAGGCATGTCAGCTTGAGGAGGAGTAGTCGTAGTTGAAGGACAAATACATGAGGTTATTGGAGGATTGTCAGCTTGAGGAGGGTTAGTCGTAGTTGAAGGACAAATACATGAGGTTATTGGAGGAGTGTCAGCTTGAGGAGGGGTAGTCGTAGTTGAAGGACAAGTACATGAGGTTATTGGAGGCACGTCAGCTTGAGGAGGGGTAGTCGTAGTTGAAGGACAAGTACATGAGGTTATTGTGAGGCATGTCAGCTTGAGGAGGGGTAGTCGTAGTTGAAGGACAAATACATGAGTTTATTGGAGGCATGTCAGCTTGAGGAGGGGTAGTCGTAGTTGAAGGACAAGTACACGTAGTTATTGGAGGCATGTCAGCTTGAGGAGGGGTAGTCGTAGTTGAAGGACAAATACATGAGGTTACTGGAGGCATGTCAGCTTGAGGAGGAGTACTCGTAGTTGAAGGACAAGTACAAACAATTCTTGGAGACGTGTCAGACTGAGGTGTAAAATGTAAACATTTGCGACACGTACCTGGATAACTCAATGGCATGTCACACATAAGTGGAGAATTTGAACAACGGCACCCAGTGCTTGGAAGTGTGTTGGATCGGAATGGGGGATTTAGGTAAAAGCAAATCTTGGACGGATGATATGAAGGAGTGTCAGACTCAAGGGGAAAATTTGAATAGCATGGACACGCATTTGGAATGCTTTGAGGTGTATCACGTGGGAAATTAGGAGGAATCTCAAATTGAGGTGGGGAGCTAGGACAAGGATAAGATCTATAGGAGCAAGTTCGACCCATGTAAGTGTAAGGAGACACATATGGAGGTTTTATATCTAATCTTGGAGGTGTGCTAAGCTTAAAGGAATTTATGTGGTTTTGAGGAGATATTCGAGAGGAATGTACCGACTTAGAAGGTAAAATATTAGGTATAGGATTAATGTAAACGTTCGGATAAAAATACGTAGGTAGTCTACGTTTCTCCTTCAAGCAAGGAGGTATATAAAATGCAGAGGATAAGTACGTATACGGAAACATATTGTCTACACCCCAGTAAGGAAAACTGGGAAAACTTGACAAAGATGATAAACCCAGAGATGATCTAGGTAAAGATGATAACCATTGCGAGTTGATCCATTGGTAAGATGGCTGTGAGAAGCATGCGGTGATCAGTAATGAAGTTAGCAGCAAAACCTGCAAATAAAAATATTAACTGTTTAGGTAAAAAAAACATCTTTCAGAACTAGTTTGAAAAAATTCAAGAAATTAAGGACCAACTACACTAAGCATGTAGATGTGTTTTTTTTTTGTACCTAGCACCGCGTCTTACTACCTGTTCGAGTTATACGCTTAAGTACTAATTACGCTAATGGGTTAGGAATTAGGAAGGTTGAATATAGAGTAAGTGAACTCACATTTGCATGGAGGTAGAGGGAAAAACCACGAAGAAAAAACCACCCTGGTCTACCCGACCGAGATTCTAACCTCGATCTCCCTATCCTCGGCAGTCTAGCCCAAAACGAAACAAGCGCGTTAGCTAACTACGCCAACGAGGTGGGTGTTTTGTGTTTAGATTCTTATCTTCTATACGGGATGTTCACATATTCACTATAAGAGAGTATAAATGAGGAAGGAAGGATTTAGCATGGGTGTGACGTCAGAGTAGACTATGAGACTAAGTCTTCCCAAACTTTGCTCTGGACACTTAAAACAAATAAAATATATCAAATGTTTAAATGGAATTGGAGGTTTAAAATAACCTTCAGCTATAGCTAGTATATATAAAGATAATAAGGTAGGAAATATTGTTATCTATCATTTCATGTTACCCATATACATAGTGTTAGTTACGCCTTTGGAATTTAGAGTAACTGTATCAGAATCTCCGTTTAAGAGAGAGTAGGAAACCACGAAGAAAAAAAACCCGTCTTCAATACACTCAGTTTTGATTTAAAATTCGTCCTCTCCGTCACCAGAAAACCAGCCAGTGCCCATTTCCTAGCGGACGCTGGCAAACACCCAACACCCAGCACCTAGTTGACTGCCAAGCGAGTGGCGATCACGACTCAACCAACGGAACAGGCAGGTAGTTGTTACGTTTATGCTGTAGTAGCCTGACGATACTTCTGTTGTTGCATCTTATCACATTAAGTAGTATAATAATGAATACTGTACTGCAAGGGTCGGTGGATGTTTAACTTTCGCTCAAGCCAGTAGAACGTTTCACTATTAATCCTTAAAATTAACTCAAGGTCCATAAATACCTTTGTAAATAGGCTTTGGAGATCTATCCCTTGTTCAAGAATTGTTTCCATGGGATCTATGTGTCACGTGCGAAAGGTTTCTTTGAATAATTCTGTTTCCTTCACTAAGTAAAGTGAACGTTTAAGTCCATCGCACAATCTCAGCAGATATAATTATTTATCTGACGAACTGATTCCAAGACAAGCTTTTTGCGCTTTTCCTGAGAGACCGGCTGCCAGCCGAGCACACTACATTTCCCGAATATCCAACTTATTCACTCGAAATAGCATTTGTAATGTCACTTTTGCAATTAAACGTGCGTGGTAACAACATTGCAAGTACCATCCTTAAATTATCTATACCACCACTGCCACCAGTGCTACGATTTTTGTTATTGTTTATTAAATTTGCACTAAATATGTTTGTACAGATAGTTTAACTCAATTTAATACTTATGAACCAACTTGATTTACTAACACACACAAACGCACACACACACACACACACACACACATATATATATATCCTTTTGGAACTATTCCTAGACGTCCACATAACTTATCTTATAAGGTTATAATGGTAATTCATTGACCATAAATAGACAAATTTCTGCAATTTTTACTAACATTTATATACAAATTAGATGCTTTTAAGAAATTGTGTAAGTAGTAACGGGTTTTTAGCAAGGTCAATAATCTGCTAGCCAAGTAGCAAAGAAAACCAGCCTTCGTGTTAGTTTACGGCCCAACACAATAACGTCATAAGAGCGTAAGGTGAGATTGTTCGCTTCCCTTGTTTTAGACCACACAAGGTACCGCCGCGGAATTTGGGGGATAACAATACCGGGAGTGCAGTCGGTTGGCCCATGTTTTATCGAGAGGACCAATGGGAGAGTTTTCCTGGCTGATTTCAAAATTTCGGGTTAGTTCGATGAAGTAAGACTCGTCCTTTTTGTTTTTAACTCGCTTGAGTCAGGGACTCTGGTATGTAAACGGTCGTCTCTCGGGAGTCTGGTGTTTATTAAGTTTTTGACGGCACCTCACGTTGGCTGACCGGGTGATTGCCGTGGGTTTAATTGTTATAATGGAAGCTCAGGTGTAATAATTAGTAGTAGTTAAATTACACAGACTATTAGATCTGTCCTCTATGAAGGAGCTAATAAATTGTTATTGTGAATTTACCATAAGTCTATTGACGGCCACTCTCATACTATCCAATACGCGTACCGTGTGTTAAGGGAAATACCCGAAGCAAATTAATATAATAAATAGTAAGTTTAATTGTATACTGTTTTATTAATTTAACCAACACAGTGCATCCACTATACGAACTCTACAAGAACTATAATTTTAAAATAAGCATACGTTCCGTACTGATCTAATTTTTTATTTGATAAGCCATTACTGTTATATACAGGCTGGCCACGAAATTGATTGTCATGGATTGTGTCCGTTTATGCGCGCAGCAAAATACACTACCATCAAAACCCCATTTTACAAATGTTCGTGTCTTGCCTACTTTTATTATTACCTGACCTAAGGTTTCACTGCGTGTAGCCCGGACGGGTAGTAAGACGTGGTGATGATAATGATAATAGTAATAATAATGTTTCACTCTCGCATTAGGCTGAATTGGCTAAGACGGAGATATTGGTTGGATTTACCCAGGGTGGGTTGCCAACTTTATCTCAAAGTTAGTTTGTAAGTTTTGTGCTGATATAATCGGTCTATTATGAGAGTGCAAGTTAATTATCCTAAATAAAAATAAATTGTACAGTGAACTACGCAGACTTTCTCTTCCTTTTATCTCAATACAGTGACATTAACTAAAAACTAGTAAGATTTGCGAAACAAAATATATAAATTGTTTCAGAAATACTCCACTAAATAGCATAAATGAAACAATGTACACACTTACATAACCAATGACAAAAGAAGAACATTTGTTTCCACTAAAGGGCATAACTAGGCCAAGCGGTAGCGATTTTTTGACGGAAATAATTAGGGGGTAGCTGGAAATCATTTCTATCGCATTATTTCGGGGGGGTGATGAACATACTAAGTTTCTCCCTCAAAATATCTCTGCTTTGGCCACAATATTGGAAAAACGGAGCAAAGTTTCAGTTTTTCACCAATATTTTCGTTTGTGTCAGTTTGATAGTGAAAATAGTTTACCAATATTGGAGGTCATTAAATTTCTATAAAAATGGTTATGAGGACCTATTCGCTAAGACCTATAGTTTCGGATCAGTGGTAAGCTAAACAAAACCATGAAAGAGGGAAGGAAAACTCTATTGTCAATATTAGCGATAGATTGTTTATCAGATCTATTAACTCCTAAATAATAACTAATCTTTAGTAGGACCTTTGGGGCTACGCGCGCGCCACGGTTTAGGAAACGCTGAGCTACAAGAATGTGTGCCACGTGATTTTAACTGAGATTTAAGACGATTATTTACCTGTGTGGTGACCATTGTGGACGCGATTCGTGTGGCTGCTTGGTGTCTTGTCACGAGATGTTTGTTAATCTGCAGTAAACCCTCAGACGCGCGTCGCTCTTTATACAAAGACGCAGGTTATTCCAACGTGTGTGGAACGTGTTCAAACAATACACTGCGGTCAAACTAAAGACAAACCACCCACTTAAAAAAATCAACAAGAGAAATATCCAATAAAATTAAGTTTTATTTCCCCCCAAAATAACCAATTTTTTTCATCCTGAATATGAATCATACGAAGGTTATGTTTTGTCTTTCTTTGAACAATAGCTTAGATCGCGTCAGCTTGTTTTCTTTGAATATTGTAAGTAATAAAATTTAGTAAATCTATTTCAAATGTATTAAAATATGTCCTGATATACAAATATAGAGTACGTTTACACCAAGAACGAATGTACGTGTTGTGAGAGGTGATTGGAAAACTAGAAGTTTGGTAAACATAGGTGTTTTTCAATACATTGAAAGAAGAGAGCATTGTTTTGCTATTATTTTTTATGGGTTTTAAGGCACACTTATCTAAAAACACACGTTAAATCTATTATTGTTAGTATTAGCACCGCGTCTTACTACCCGGTCGGGTTATGCGTACTTATGCTAATGTGTAAATAGTAGGGTGATTGTGAGATGAAATGGAGGACCTACAGTTTAGCGTGGGATCCGAACCACGGTGGTGGAGGCCTGGCATTCCACATATTCACAAGTTGTGAGTAATAAACGTCTTGTCAGAGGTGAAGGAAGGGTTTGGCAATAATATAAATCTGTGCTGGTTCCTAGGATTGAAACCCGGACCCTCAGCACAGAAGTTTGACACCTTACCCCTAGACCGGCAGGTTACCTTTAACTTATTCAACTTTGACTTTGATAGTAGAGTAAACTTTTGACTTCAAGGGCCTCGGGAGTAGCTAAACGCAAAGGCTACAGGTTCGATTCTGAGCGATGATTAATGTATTATTAAAATGTGTATGGCTTAGAAATACGTGTGTATGGGAGCGCCTCTGTGATCTAGTAGTTAAGAGTTCCTGCCTACAGTTCCAAAGGTCCTGGGTTCGATTCCCAACGCTTTCAGATTTTCCGTGAAGCAGTGGCTCTGGAACGGGGTAAACTCAGCATCGTGAAGAAAAATGAGAAGCTAATTGAATGAAAAAATAGTAGCTCTGGTCTAGAAAACTGAGATTAACGCTTGGGGTGTTCGTTGTGATGACCACATGACATCCTCTATCAGCAGAAGTTCACCAATAGACGGTGGCTATTTGGTCAATATGGTTCGTTTGTGGACTCACACCGTAAAGATTGTTTATAATAAAAATAATAAAACTTGTATGGAAATAAAGTGATCTATATCAAATTTACACCTGCATTGGTGGGCACGTGGACTAAGCGTCAGTCTCGTATTGTCTGTTTTGCCGGTGACGGGGAGGTTGGGGTTTTCCTAAATAGTGACCCACTATAAGTCTACGTGAATTAGAGTACCTTTACTTTAAATTATACCTTATTAATCCCAATCGTGTTTACTGTCTTATTTGATCTGCTTCTCACTAAACATCTGGACATAAACGCATATGAACCCGCCTTGGGGGCGTAGTTAGCTAACGCGCTAGTTTTGTGTTGAGTTAGACTGCCGAGAACGGGGAGATTGAGGTTCGAATCTCGGTCGGGTGAACTGGGGTGGTTTTCCCTAAATGATTTTCCACTCTCCTTTTCCGCGGATGCGGATTCACTTTCTATAAACTCAACCTTCCCAATCCATAATCCATTAGCGTAATTAGTACACAAGCGTATAACCCGAATGGGTAGTAAGACGCGGTGCTAAATAAATATAATAATACACGCATTTAATTACACCAATTGAATAGGGTATCATAAGGTAGCATTTAGAGAAAATGTTCTTATATTAGCCTGGAGGGATGATGGTAAACAATTTTTTTTAATACAATAAAACCAGCCAGAATTTGAAACCCTGCCCCTTACATTACCGGCTAGCCAAACTATATGAGCTTGACATTAAGTCTACGTGCCCATTGGCGTGGTTATTAGTGTAATCAAATGTGGAGAGCCCGGATGGGTAGTAAGAAGCATTGAAAAAAAAAATTCACTGGAACTTAAGATCGAGAAATTAACTTGATTAAGAGCTACCCCCATATTTATTATTATTATTGAAGTTTTAAGGAGCACCGATCCAAATCTATTAGTTTAATATGAAATTAATTAATTGTTATTTTTATATATATTTCTTATAACCTCAATGCTCTCTAGTGGGAATATCATAAGCGACTCACATTACAAGTTATTTGACCTTGTGGTGAAGTTGGTGAGGGCACCTGACTACAAATCTAAGAGTCCCGTGTTCGATTCCCAGTTGGTACCTTGTGTATTTTTTTCTGAAAGAGGAATCACCCCAACGGTCACCAGGGTTTGGTTAGTTAGCCTTAAGTTAGGTTAAGAGTTTCCATTGATTCCATACATACAAACAAACACACATATACATACACACACATACACACTCACTATCAACATCATCTTATCAGGAATGGAAAGAGCCTCCACGAAAAGGAAGTACGATCACTACATTCGGGCGTGCAAAGGTACATTAGTACTAGCTAATCTTTCCACTACTGGGCTACGAATTATGTAACCTAGAAGTGAAATTTATTATCATTACTATTAAAAGTGAAATAAATCACTTAAAAAACGTGTATTAGAGTTATTTATTGATGAAGTCAACAAATCGCCTGTATTTCAGTAAGAGGCTACCTAGCACGAATCTTGGGCAGGATGATAATGTATTATTATTATTTGATTCTTTATCAACGAATTTCAAGTGAAAATTTACCAACTCCTATACGAGTTATCATCGGGAGGTTTAATGTAGGAGTGTAGTAGACACGAAGAAGAGGTCAGTGTTTTTTTGCATTTTTATAGCAAAACATTTATTTTTTGACCAAAATAAATCAAATACTTCTCCAGTAGAAACATAGAGCTTAATTTATTCACATGGTGATATAGACATAATTATGTTTAATATCTGTTATGAAAAACATTTGATAAAAAAAACTTTCTAGATGAAGATTAAAAGTTGTCTTTACATTCTAGGACACTCATGACAGATGTCTAAGAACTGATGATATCACCATGTGAAGAAAATTAAACTCTATGTTTATACTTGAGAAGTATTTGCTTTCTTTTGACCAAAAAATGTCCTGTTATAAAAACAGAAAAAATTTAATAAAAAAAGAACTAATATCACGTTTATCATACTCCCACCTTAAATTCCATTAAAAAAACCATACACGGATATATAATCTCAGTTATAAGTAAAGTTCATATTTTAAGTAATCAATAAAACTTAATGTGTATGCTTTCATCAATTACCGGTAGTATAATACCAATACTAACAAAAGTAATTATCAGCACACCCACTTTGGTGGCCGCATGATCTAAGGTGCTTCTCCGGAAGTAGGCTAGACTGCTGATGACGTGGATATCGAGGTTCGAAACTTGGTCGGGTGTTACTGATGTTTGGTTTATCCTAAATGGTTTCTCACTCTCTCTCAACGCAAATGTGTAATTGGTACATAAACATACAACCTGAATGAGTATTAAAAAGCGATGCTAAAAAATTAATTAATTATCATCATATGAGATTGGAGCATTTAGTAGATATTACACTATACACCCGACCGTATAAACAAGAATGTTAGCTTATATCTTGTTAGCCATGATTAGTACACTCCAATTTTCATAGGAAGAGCTTTATCTGAAATCTAGAAAGCTACTAGATCTAATTACCAGTCTTCAGACGTCAAGTCATGTTATCTGCAGCTGTCATATTTGGTAGATATTATCGTTTCCTATAAAATAACACTAATAATAGAATGAAATGTTATCAATATTTAAATAAAAATAATATACTTTTATTTTCTAAAAGGCTTTTCCTGTGAAAATTGGACTGTAAAGAGTCATGTTTTGTAAACTCTTAACTAAAATCAACGGGAACTAGAGTTTTCACACTCACTGGTAATGGTAAGTGAGAAAAGTTTCAAAAGGTTCACCAATAAAACCTAACAGAATATATTCGCAAAGCAAGAAAGGACATTGGAAAGTATTGTGGATCAATATTTACGTTTCAAACCCCATCTTTCCCTCCCCCTCTTAACCTCATTTACAAAATATATGGTAAAATCTTCATTGATTCATAAAAAAAAAAACAAGTTTAAGTTCAAGTATTAATCAAGAACATCGATTGAAGATGAAAATGTCTTAGGTATGCAAACGTGAAGTTTACTGTAAACATTTTTTTTTTCTAAATCACAGCTCAATCAGAACAAACAGGAATACCAACCAAAATTATAATTGGTTTCTGACAATGCTTTGTTTTGTTTATAGTTACATGACCTCTTAAAAGAGAAAGGTTGAAATTTCTCACATTTAATTGAAAATACGCGTGAGGAATAACTCTTCTTAGACGTGTTTTAGTTATAACTATAAATAGCCAGACACAATGGCGATTGTGCTAGTTGTAAAATATTGTTCGAGTTTTAAAGTCAACCTGTTTTAAGATGTCTTCCTGATGGTAATCTTATGCAGTGGTGTAGTGTTTTTTGTGTGTGTGCATTTAAACCCTTCTCATTACCCACCCGAGATGGTTCTATAAACCCTGAATTTTATAGGAAGCCCACTTTAGATTACCAACATTGATTATAAGTCACTAAAATTTGGCAATCTGGAGATATATTTTATTTGGTTTATTAACTATAAAGGTGACCTGGCGGTCTAGGGGTAAGGTGTCAGACTTCTATGCTGACGGCCGGGGTTCAATCCTCGGTCCCGGCACAGATTTATCTGATTACCAAACCCTTCCTTCACCTCTGACAAGACTTCTTGTGAATGTGGGGAATGCCAGGCCTCCAC
>CABEEJ010001023.1:22187-41438 GCA_901482245.1 Timema douglasi | reverse complement strand
TTTGAATAAAACAACGAAAATATAATAAATAATATATAAAAATAAAACAGGTAAGAAAAATAATGGAAGCAAATATATTTATATAAATAAGGAATAAGGAAAAACCCACGAACTAGAAACGTATTCACATCAAGATGTAAACAATGAGTATTACATATTTCAACTGTTCAAAATAAATAGTTTTTCCAAGACCAATAGTGCTATCTGTTGGAAAAAGTATGAAATAAACCTAAATATTTAGAATACTGTGTGTGGTGCCACCTAGTTATTAAAAATAAACTTACACGGCCAGATTTAGCTGGAGCCGATATATCGGCGGCGAGAGTGTTTTAGCAGTACCATGGCGCGCCGAAATTTCGGCGCGCTGAGTGTTTAAGGGTTAAGATGCAGCTCGCTTCACAAAATAGCTTCGAATTCACAAAGACGACAACGTCGTAGATAATACAGCTCGAACAAAACGCCACATCTTGTTACGTTTTTTTTATTAATTCTGCTTTATAAAACAGTGGAAATGAGACCAGTGTAACAATTATTTACGATTTTATTTTTTATATAAAATTTAAAAAAGGTTTTTTAAAATTAAAAATTAACTTCAAATTGATCCCAATTCTATTGTCAGAGGAATAATAAATAAAAAACACGAATTTCGTTAAGCTTTCTGGTTTGAGCTTAATCTTGTAACTAATTTTCCGGTTAATCGGTTGTGCGATGGGCTCTCAAGGAAAAAAACAACAACACATTTTTACGGCCAACTGGGGCTCGATCCTCAAAGTTCCCAATCCCGGCAAACCACACAATATAATATTAATGAATTTTTCCGTGTTCCAATAGATGCAGATTGACTAATATTATTTTTTGAATATCATACTGACTCAAATCGATTTCTAAAAGCTGCCCTAACCTCTTTGCTCAAGTATAATATATCACTCTTCGTCTAAGGGTTCACTCGAAAAATAACGTTCATAAAACTGTATTTTTTGAAACATTGTATTAACCTAATTTAAGTGCTGCTTGCACTATTAAGTCAAATTATATTTGTATTTGGTTATCTTTTGATCTGAAAACAGAATAAAAAATTTAGTATCCCCCTCTTATTTCAATCATATTTATAATCGTAGTCATTGACGTGAAAACAGAGTAAACTCGCTAATAACAAAAAAGTATAGCTATCAGAAGACATTTTAACCACGAATAGAATATATTTTATTTTTACTGAGCATACTTGCATTTAATCGGCTAAAGCCTTTCCTCGCCTTGCCATTGATTAATCCGTGTAGTGCAAGGGCTGTCTATACTCAACTTCACGCATAATGCATAGTAAGTAATAGTCAACTCAACTTTACGCATTGTCCACATGCACTATTTACTAATCCTTAATCACCGCTTTAAAACGCAATCATTTAAAATAATGTTTTCCAACTTCTTGCGTATTGTGTTCTATGCACTATTCGATATTATCAATGCGCTATGCATGAATATAAAACTTACCTTGTATAAGTTCAATCTATAATTTTTAACACCAATACAAGATAAGACATAACCATTGATTCTGATTTATTTGATTGCAATAAACTATTGTTGATGTGAATGAAGCATGTAGGTTAAAGAGTTTATATGGACGCAACATATTTTAATGTTTTTATTGAATTTTGGGATTCAATATTTCAGAACAATGCCTATACAATTATTTTCCCTACGACAATACTTCAAAGCCGTCACCTCGTGCTTCAAATGTTTTTCCTGTTAAATAGTTTCAATAGTTAGGCCAACAACGTGTCGTTTACTGTAACTAGAAGCACGCGCCTTCTTGAAATAATGGAGTGAGGATATTTCCTTCTCTCCTCTGCGTAGTGGAAGAGGAAATATTCAGGGATCTATAGTCCAATTTTCACAGGAAGAATAATTATAAACCAGCTTCTGTGGCAGAATGGTCTAAGGCGTTACTCTCGTGTTATATTGATTGGCCTGTTGATGACGGGGAGGTCGGGTTCTACAATTCCGCTCGGCTCTACTGAGGGTGGTTTTTCCTAAATGGTTTCCCACTCTCCTCCCGTGAAAATGCGGGTAGATCAACTCTAAAATGCTTCCTTTCTCATCCCTACCCAATTATAGTAATTATGATATATGCGTTTAACCCGGAGAGATAGTAAGGCTCGGTGATAAAAAGAGTATTTTAGACATCACACATATATAGTTTTGCGGCCAAAATGTATAACATGTAACTATATTATTAGTGTTATATTATAACTATTGATAATATCTATAGAAAGTGACAGTTTCAGATCACATGACATGTCTTGACGTATGAATACGTGAAAGTATATCTAGTAACTTTTCTAGCTATTAGCTAAGTCCACGTCTGTGAAAATTGGACTGTCTCTCCCGGTTGATGGTATTATATCGCGAAGAATTGAACATCTATAATTACAACGTGGTTACTTCCACATTAAATGCTGTCACTAAAACTTTTTTTTTTTACAAATGTTCACCTAATATTACTAGAAATACGTTTTTAAACAGAAAGTTTAGCACAAACTATCATCGTCAATTTATTTTTGTGTGCACCGCGTCTTACTACCCATCTGGACCAAATCCATTGCTACAATAATTAATTTAATTCAATTTATTTGAGGTATTTAAAGTGTACTTTCTGAATCGACTGATTACATCAGCATACGAGAATTTCTATGAGCGATAGTGAAAGGACCTTTCAATTTTACCGGGAAAGGTATTTTCACATACTTACCAGAGTTCGTTTACATACCACAATCGACATGGGACTGAAAGCCCTAATTCCCTTCCGAAGGAAGTTGTGCTACGGATTTTTTTATCACTTAAGAGAAATCCAGTGAACTTGGCTGGCTTTGAACCCATGAACATCTGATATTGAGGTGAGCACTTAACTTCAAGACACCCGCCTCGGTGGCGTAGTTGGCTAACGTGCTAGTCGCGTTGAGCTCCACTGCTGAGGACGGAGAGATCGAGGTTCTAATCTCAGTTGGGTGAACTGGGGGTGTTTTTTCCTAAATGGTTTTCCACTCTCCCTCCATGTAAATGCAGGTTAACTTCCTCTAATTCAACCTTCCCAATTCCTAATCCATTAGCGTAATTAGTACTTAAAGCGTATAACCCGATCGGGTAGTAGGCTAAGACGCGGTGCTAAAAAAACACACTTCAAGACTACCGAGGTCGACTGTTACACCAATGGGGGGTAGTGACGAGGAAGATATAATTCAGAGGAAATATACCCTCATTTGCATGGAGGAAGGGCGAAGAAACCACCACAGTATAAGTGAGCTAGTTTCAAAACGCGACCTCCTCGGAAAACCAGACAAGACGAGAAGGAAGCCTTGTGTCCGCGTGTACCCGCGTAGTCCAGTTGCTTGTCACGTAACTCAAGACCACGGCTTAGCTGACGTACCCTTTCCAAATCTTTATAAATAAAATAGAATCCATACCTGTTCTCTTGTAAATCACGGTAGTAATGGTCGTTTCAAATGTTAACAAAGCTAGAGCTAGACAAAACCGCAACATAGCAAAAAATAGCTTATAAAAGTTTATGATATAAAGTCAAAATTTAGATTTGTATATCAGACTCTTTAGGACATTTATGGCAGAGCGGGTGGTGACAGCTATAAGAAGGTTATTTTTATTGCAAACATTGGCCTATCAACATTATAATAGTCGTGAATAGGTAATAATATAGTGTTATTGATTTGCTGCGACTCTCCACTTTTGCCTTTCCTGGGCCAAATTTTGTACACAATCTTACATTCTTTTGTCAACATTGTTCACTAGTTGATTCATGTACTCCATCCAGTCTTGCTCTCCCGCTTGCATTTCTCCCATCCACATCTCCTTCTACAATTGAAGCGTAGGCCGTAACAACGTTGTAAGCAACATCTTGAACACTTTTGAGAAACAATGAAAAACTAATATGGGGACCAAATTTAATGATACATTTATATAAGTATTCTGGGCAAGTTATTACACGTACATAAGTCATTCAATAGGTGTTTTACGTTAATATGTTTCAGTATGTGTGAGTTTTCAACAAAAAAAAAGCAATTGGCAATGTAACAACGTTATATGTACAGTGACATACAACGTTGTTACACGAAAACCTATTGTTTGAAAAAATAGTGCACTAAGAATTATAATTGGAACGCTTTATGGATTGAAGATTTTATTATTTAAAAACATTGAGTATTATGATCGACAGTGCAGTATTGCTAGAACACAAAGGCGCTTTGTTTCCTGCCTGAATGTTGTCATCAATGGATAAGGATAAACTCCCGATATTTTCCCGCCCAGCCCTACTTATTTGTGGCATTACACAGTACCCACCACCAAAGTCTCGTAGGTTATTCCACAATCACATACAACGTTGTTTTACGTACCTCATTTGGTTGTGATAATGCAGGCTTTTGTACATTTCTGGAACTCACATACTCTTTCCCTGCATCCCTATTTCTTTTTCGAATAGTTTGCTTCCATTCACTAACATTTTTCTTTCTCTATTTACCCCGATTTTCATGTTTTTGAGCACATGGTGTAAGATTGACATTACATCTGTTGGACATTTTGGCGTACATAAAACCTTGTTACAGCCAAGATCAGGATTGTTAACATTTCACCAACATTTTTCTCGTATAACCTGCCCAATAATGAAAAATATGTTCTTACTAACGGACGCAGAGTATCACATACAACCTTGTTACATGAAAATCTCACTTTAAAATGTTTGGTCGCTTACAACGTTGTTACGGCCTACGCTTCAATTACTATCTTCATAAAACTATAATGTATTTGTATATGTTCTACTTAGCTCTTATTTGCTCTATACATTTCCAATTTCCTTCCTTCACTTGTTTTTCTCGGCGTTTCTGTATTGCATTTTTTAAATTGAAAAATAACACCTGGACCCCCCTGCAGGACGGGGTTAGAATAGTCCCGCAGTAGCCCCTGCTTGTCGTAAGAGGCGACTAAAAGGGGAGGTTTCTGTGCAGGACGTACCTCGTTGGCGTACATAAAACCTTGTTACAGCCAAGATCAGGATTGTTAACGTTTCACCAGCATTTTTCTCGTATAACCAGCCCAATAATGAGAAATATTTTCTCACTAACGGACGCAGAGCATCACATACAACCTTGTTACATGAAAAACTCACTTTAAAACTTTTTGTCGCTTACAACGTTGTTACGGCTAACGCTTCAAATGTAGACTCTCCCAAAATTTCAACCGAAGTGTATGTGAGGTGTTCGATCACTTACGCAATCTCAACACCTCAACACGTTTAACAGTTTGATGGCTTATCTAATTAGGTGGTTAATCTTTCTTCTAAACCAGGTAACCAAAGATCGATTCTCAGTAGAGCTAAACAAATATAGGCCTATATAATTGGTAAATTTGGGACATTTTTCTCAATGATGATTTACGCCTGAGGTACTGGGTGTTTTATTTTCCTAGAATTAAGCTAGTTTTACAAGTCGTGTTCTGATATTATCAATCACTTGAGAAAGTTTACTTTAAATACCCCTAATTAAATTTACACAACTGTTTAGGTGGCCACATGGCTTAAGGAGTCACTCTCATGTTAGAATAGACTGCCGATGACAGAGATATTAGGGTTCAAATCCTGGTCGTTTACATTTAAGGATGTCTATCCTAAATGGTTTCCCAATCTTACTCTCCGAAAACGCATGTACACTTCCTCTATATTCAACATTCTTCATATATAATCTCATAAGCGTTATTAGTTAATATGCGTATGGCCTGAACAGGTAGTAAAACACGGAGAACCCCTTTCAATTAGTCACCTGTATCTAATAATTTACAAATGTAACCACAGTATTTTATATTTCAACTAGCGGATCGCTCGTTGCATCGATGGCTGCAGATTGTCGTTTTAAAATACACTTGAAATTTGTATTGGGAAGAGTTACTCACTCAACTTTCTAGTTAAAAGTTCACTCGTCGAGTATACATTGAGCTTTTGGTGTTTTCGTGAATGGAGAGTTGGAAACTATTTAGTGAAAACCGCCCTTAGTGAACCCGACTCGAATTAGAACCCTTGTCTACTGATCAACCACAATCCAGTTTAACACGAGAGAGACGCGTGAGACCATGCGACCACTGATGCTGGTAACGTGTATGTTGTACGAGAATAAAAGTTACTGCATGCACTGTAATGAGTATGGAGTATAGTCCGCTAATTGTGTGGGAGGGAGACATAAGAACCTGTTTTAGGAACTTGTTTTCTTTATAACTACTTCTGGTGAGGTTTGTATCTGGGATCCTTACTTCACATCTGGGCCTTAATTACTGTAGAGTACACATGAAGGGGGATTTTTCACTGAGGTGTCCAAATATAAAATAATATTTCTTTGACCACATCTTACTATCTGTTCGGGTTATACGCCTGTACCTGAAATTGAGTGAAAGAAGAGTAAAAAATCACGTAGCCGTTCGGGATTCGAACTCCAATACTTCCTACATATTCAAGCGAGAGGGACGCCTTAAACCACGAGGCCAACACACGGGTGAAATATAAAATAGCTGCTGAGACAGAAACGTATTGAAAATTAAACTTAACTTATCTACCAACGCATTTTTTTTGGCCAAAAAAGTGTTTTTGCGATAAAACTGTAAATATACAGTCACGTTGTCTTTCATCCCACTATAAGATGTTTGCACAAACAGGACTACCAACTGCTCCAGTCTATAATATATCATATCCTCCGTGAGTGAAGTTCATCACGTGACTTGACTCACCACGCGGCCACGCCTTAGAACAATACAAACAACGAGTGCAGTCTTGCCAACATTACAGGTCCCATTGTTGACATTTGGTGTTGTTTTATCAATCCTTGTAGCGTTGCCGTGAATAATCATTATTCCGGAAGACGGGGGTTGGTTCTCTGCTAGGTTGGTACTAGAGTCCTAGGTGTTTGTTAGTGGAAACTGAACGAGGTATGGCAATCTGGCAAGCGCAGTCCAAATTTAATTGAAAAGGCCTTATCTGACAACTAGATATACGTTCCCGTATTCATACGTCAAGTCATGGGATCTGAAGCTGTCAACAATCAGTGCCTATAAGATAACACTAATAATATTGTATTATCTTATAAGTTTTGTGCGTGAATTATATTTTTGTATATTCTAAAAGACACTTCCAATGGCAATTGGACAATATCCAGAATTACATTTCTGTAGAAGGGTCAGATTAATCAATCATACCTTTAATAATCCGGTAAAATTGTTTTGTTGAGGTTCTTGTAGAATGATTCATGACATAATAAGGCACGGAAATAGCCAGCTCCAGCCAACACACAATACCTTGGCTGGCTGGACAAATGTATGACAAATATGATTGTTCACGTTGCATTCAAGAAATAGTCCAACAAGTCATGGATAGTAGTTTTATCTAATTTATTGCCATGTATTTAAATTTTAACTACATTTTGTATCAGTTGTCATGGAAGGGCTTAGTAGGGTGGTGGCATATTCCAAATCACCCCTAACTTTCAGTTACGTGGTAGGTGATAAATTAAAATGTACCAATTAGCTTCAAAATGTTTTTATAGATTACCTTTTAAAATTAAATACGTACTAAGAGGTAGCATCTGAAAAATTTCGCAGCTCTATTTGTTGTATGTAGAAATTTCCTGAGAAAGTATGTCCTACATATTTATTATTCACACGTTATAGTTCTAGCACCCTCATTTATTTATGAGGTGAACATAATGAGACTTGTGAGTCAGCTATTAAGGAGTATCTGTAGTAAAATCTAAAGATAAAAACCATTGAGGTATTTGACGTGCATTTTCTGAACCGACTGATTATATTAGCACAATACTTATAAGCTAATTTAATACAGAACAGACACAACACCTAGTCCCAACCGTTACCTTATCACTGTGAAAGGAGAAACCCACATTTGACCAATGATACATTTTTCGGCCATGCCAGGAATCGAATCCAAGACTTCCAACTCAAACTATAGACACGATAACGATAGAGCTAAGTTGTCGGAATCTAAGATTGTAAATTTGTTCGCATGGATTATGATACAAAATTTAAAAATATTCAATTTAATATTATATTTTTAGACCAAACTAAACACAAAAAGGAACAAAGTTTTTATTATTTTCATTTAAGAACTTTAGAGATAGTAAAAAATGTCATTTCAAATTTTAATAGTTTTTACTTTCTCGTTACCTTATGGGTAGAGAAAGTATTGTGGTCATAAAAAAAATTTAACTTGAGATTTTGATGAATGTTAACGTTTCATGACCCCCCCCCGATCCCAAATAAGTGGTTTTTGAATTTCCTTCTCTCTGTACCTCCAACTTGAGCATAAACTATTTTACTGATCAGGCTAAAACTTGGTATCTAGGGTTTTCATAGGGTTCCTTGAGGGTTTTTTGGAATTGGATATCCAACCCTATCACTAAGGGTAGTTTAATGAAGGGAAAAAAGAGAAAAAAAAAGGTTGATTTTATCCAAATCGGCTATAACGATTTCGATTAAATTTTATTTCAAAACATTTATAAATATTCCAAACAAAATGGCTACTCTAAATATTTCGGCAAAATGACTGTAAGGACTCCGGTCTGATGTGTAAATTATAATTTTTTATTATATATCCAAAACTATTTGAGATATGAAACTACTTATCATTGCAAATATGTATAACTATTTATAACACAAATATTTTATTCGAAACATATTTTTATAAAACCAATAACTTTCAAGCTATACGCAAATATATATATATATATATCAAATATATATATATATATCAAATATATATATATATATCTCAAATATATATATACAATTTTTTCCAAAACCAAAGGCGACCGTAAAAAAAATCTAACCTTAAACGTTGATGAATGTCAACGTCTCATGACCCCCCGGGCCATAAAAATTGGTATTTGCAATGCTACTGTCTGTGTGTCTTTTTAACCCCAAAGTTAAGAGCAGTTTAGTAAAAAGTTAAAAGAGAAAATATCAATTTTCTCAAAATCGGCTCTAACGGTTTTGATTAAAATTCGTATCTAGGCGTTAATTAAAATTATACACAAACTGGCTATTTTTACCTTCCCATCAAAATGACTTATAGGATACTTCACAGAAGCGGAAATGTCCGTATTTCCGCAATTATTTGAGATACTAAATAACTTATCATTGCAAAATAGTAGAGCTATTGAAAATAAAAATAAACTTTTATATGAAATATATTTTTATAAAACCAACAGTTTCTGAGATATTGGCAAATATACTAATACAATTTTGTGAGTTTTAGTTGTAAAGAGATGTTACTCAAGTTTTAACATAATAATTCTCTAATGCCATAGAGTAAGAAATTAGCAAGTCTCTCAAAAAGTGTATGTTCTCATTCTTTCAACCTCTTAGAGGAAATGTTTGTACAACAATGTTCTATCGTTATTATTTTGGATTCAATAGTCAATATTTACCTATTTTATTGGTCAAAATTTATAAAAGAGGAATTTAATAGGAATTCATTAACCATAAGATGTGAAACCCCTAATAAAATGTCAAAAATTTAAACCGGAAGTCTACATTTTAATACGGTGTTGACCCTTGTGGACCCAATATCAATATTTTTACTTTCTCGCCACCTTACAGGTAGAGCAAGTATTGTGATCGTAATAAAAAATTAACTCAAGATTTTGATGGATGTCGACGTTTCATGACCCCCCGAACACTCAAAAGTGGTTTTTGCAACGCCGTCTGTCTGTGTGTCTGTCCAACCCTAAAATTAATAGCAGTTTACTAAAGAGTGAGTAAAGAATAATTCCATTTTCTCACAATCGGTTATAACGATTCTATCTCTCTCATTTTAGACTCAATAGTTAATAATTACCTTTTTTTATTGGCCAAAACTTATAAAGAAGAAATTTAATAGCAATTCAATAACCATAAGATGTTTATCCCTTAGTAAAATGATGAAAATTTTAACCAGAAATCAAAATTTTAATACAAAGTTTTGACATTAGGGGACCAAATATCGATATTTTTTATTGGTGGTCCAAATATACAAATGAAGACGTTAATTCTTTAAAGAGAAAATTATTAAATTTAAAACCATGAGTCAAAAATTGTTTTACATATGTATATTGCAATTTTTTCTTGGGTTCGCTTGTGTATATTACAAATTTTGAGTAAATATCTCCATTTTTTAAACAATAGAGCGAGAAAGTTCGCGCGGAGTGCCGTACCATTTATTTAAGTATATTCTCAATTAAACTATGTGTTTATAAATCTTTTCTTTAATCATTATTATGGTTCATATTTTCATCGCTGTTGACGTAGGCGTGTGTAGGCATTCAAGTTTTTATTTTTCTCGGAAATTCTCCCCGTACACTCCCCTATTAACCCACCTCACCCTCCATCCGTGATTTACAAAATTGTGGCAGCGTCAATATAATTTGTAAAATGAATTTTCCACTGGTGATGGGACGGAATAGATCTGAGACTTCCAAACCAGAATAAGATGTGTTAATGGTAAACGCAGAAGTTCTCGAGATTTTTTGTTTACGGCACATCGTTCATTGTTGTGAGTCCTCAACATGAAAGTTGGCAACACTGTGGTAGACTCGGGCATGCGCATGCGTTGAGGGACTTCTCTTAGTTGAACAGGAAATGCCTGTATGTGTCCTTTATTCGACCACAAATTGAATTTTTTGTTTATGAACGACAATATTCTCATTAATTGCTCAACTCTTTGATTGAAAACTATTCAATTCTCTGGAAAATAAATATATTAAGGCTTTCAAACACTTTTCTCTTATATAGTTTCAAAAATTAACATAAGATGAAACTACATTTAGTTATTTTTTATCAACAATAACATAAAGTCTAGAATTTTATGGCCCACCTAGTGAATTTCATGGTGCACTGGTTTAAATTAACTGGGTTAACCTGAACACTTGGGTAATTGTTTAAACGGTCTACCTATGGGCTAAGCCCACACAAACCTATACTTAGTAGTCCACTACTCTGTCCTCGAAGATGGCCATAACGTTGAGAAACTATATCGAGATAAATCGCCGTGTTTCAATTATGTAGGCAACCCTCAGTAGATGTTGGGCTAGTTGCCTACACAAGACGTAACAGGCACTAGAAATAACCCGTGCTCCTGTATGTTATGTATGTATGTATGTATGTATGTATGTATGTATGTATGTATGTATGTATGTATGTATGTATGCATGCATGTATGTATGTATATATTTATGTATTAATTATATTATTATCACCTTGTATTACTACCCGTTCGGGTTATACGCACTTACGCTAATGTGAAATGGTAGGGTGATTGTGTAATGAAATGGAGGACCTACAGTTTAACGTGGGATCCGAACCACAGTGGTAGGTCTGGCATTCCACACATTCACAAGTTGTGATTAATACACGTCTTGTCAGAGGTGAAGGAAGGGTTTGTCAATCAGATAAATCTTTAACGGGACCGAAGATTGAACCCCGGATCCTCAGCACAGAAGTCTGACAACTTACCCCTGGACCACCAAATCATTCATTATGTATGTATAACTACCTTGAATTTCTTACTAATTAATATATATATATATATATATATACAATCCTATTTTTTTTGCTGTCAACTTTGATAACGTTTATTAGTCTTATATTAACAATGTTATTTTATAGTCAGTGCCAATCTATCAAATGTTACAGGTGCAGATAACATGACTTGACGTATGGAAAAATAAAACTATAGCTAGTAACTGTTTACAACGGTTGGATATGTCCATTTGTAATAAAGCTGGAATATATGTATGTGTCCATATGACTCAGTGGCTTAGAGTATAATATCTAGTTTATTTCCATTTTCTGGTGCGTAGGCAAAAGTTTGTAGTCAGATTGGGGATTTACTCAGATTGACAAAAAACGGTGTCGGGTTCGAAATATAAATATAACTTAATTTTTAGTCTGATTATAAAGGAGTCATACACGAATTAAATGATGTTAACTAAATAGATGTATCGTGTATAATTGTGTATACGACTTAACTTGCAGTGTAGATCCCTTAAGTAATAATTGATTACTGTATGCATCTAATATAATAATATTTATAATAATTGAGTGAATCATTTACAAAGTAATGCCCCTTATCCAACTGTTATTTAATAACAATGTTTTGTTAGTAAAAATAGCATTCATGGCGTATTGATACCAATTTAATTAATCTTAACACGCTGGTTTTGATGGTTTTTATGATTTACTCATATCACGAGTCTTAGGTTCAGTTTCTAGTCAAACCATTTCCATAAATGAAGCCACCTACATCTCTTAGATAAACTAGTTTATCTCCACGTGGCTCCTAACTGGTTTCCCACTCTTCCTCCCCGTGAATGCATGTACATTTCCTTCAAATTCCGCATTCCTCATTACTACCCCACTAATGTAACAATGCGGCTTTATGTGTTTTACTGAACCGGCGGGGATTTATTTCTCCAACAAGGTTCTTACCTCATCATCTCAATCAAATGCTGGTACATTGTCTGAGGGCTTAACTCCCTAATCTTGCGCCCTTAGATTAATTGGAGCTAATTGAGGTTAATACACATGCCCCTACTGAATTGCTCAGCTATTATATATATATATTTTGGTTCTATTTAATTTATTGTTAAATGTGGTTGAATAGGTTAAGTTGGGTCATTTATGAGTCATGTACTGAGAGCTTGTATCTAACATGTTCATTCCACCCTAATTGCTCTGATTAGCACTTGCAGCTTCGAGTCACAATGGAAGTCTCGCCTTTGTAGCGCACCCAGGAACAAAAAAACAAAATGGTTAAGCAATTTTAAATTGTAATTGTCCAGATTAATCTCAAATTTACAAGTTAAAAAAAACTTGACGGCTTTTGTGTGATTTTATCCCCTATAGACACGTTAATTTCCTAAGTAAAAGTATCCGTCTGTTGTTTTTTTTCCTCCCAGCGCTACTCGGGAAAGAGCCCCATGATAACTTCTGTACCTGTCCAGACACAGCCCCAGGGGAGGCACACAGCGGGGGGCCCTCAGGCAAGTACACGAGCATCCCCAAAAATATAGACCTCCTTATAACTAGTAATTATTGATACATGCAATGCACGATTCACATGGCAAACCCGAGAAACCTCTACAGCAGGCGTGTCAAACTAATTTGATCTTAAGGGCCCCATCGAAAGTTTAAAAAAAACCTGAGGGGGCCACATTAAAAAACAACTATACATTTTCGATGTCTTAAGTAAAAATAATTTGTATTTATTATATTATTAATACAAAAAGAAAAGAGTAGGTCCCCTAAATAACCTATACCAATAATGCCAGCCTAATAATGTTTTTACCAAAAATTTGAAACATTTTATTTGCAACATTGTTGGGCAGTAAAATATTGTACCAAAGTTACTTTCAAAATTTTGTTGACAAATGTGTGCCCGTAAGCAGAGATGTATCGGCTGTTAAGTTTTATTTCATTTGAGGAAACAACTATTAACATACGTACGTGTTTCCAAACATTGCACATATGTTGTGTGAAAACTCAACCATTTTGGGGGATTGGTACATGTCGAAGTAAGAGTACAGATTTGGTACACCAGCCTCACATGCTAGAATTCTTCAAATTATGTCAGTTTTCATTCCAAAGTGTTGATTTATCCTATATTTTTTTATAAAAAGATCAATTCCCTAATGATTTTTTTTAGCACTGCTTCTTACTACCCATTCATTGGTGGTTAACTTAAAGGTCCGTGTGCCATACAAAATCATGGATAGGGCCACGAGTCTTCCTAAAAGCACAGTAGGCTTGGTCAGAAGTCTAGATTTCAATCCTCACTGGTAGTATGGATGATGTTTTTTTTCAATCGGTGATTTTATTTACTACCTACGTAAATAGCATTATAGCACCCTCACCAATAGTCACGTGGTATAAGGCATGAGAATCACATTTAAAACAGTTCACCGTTGATGGGGAGGCTGGGACTCGAATCTTGGTAGAAGAATGGTTTTATTTAATTTAATATGTAAAATAATCGGATAAACTTTAGTGAGCTTGACTGACTCAGAATACTGGGATTCTATCCACTAGTGGGTTTAAGTCCACCTTTCACGATCGTATTGGTGCAGTTAATTACATTTATACCTACTTATCATATTCTGAAATTATTTAGTGCAAGTTACAGACAGAACAAATAATAAAAACAACGCTAGAACAAAATAAAAATATCTGGCAGTTTTATTCATATGGTGAGATAATTCTAAACATTATCAATTCATTTTATATGTAAACGTCTGTAATTCGATATTAGGTTATATTTTATTCTCAGACAATAGCTAAATTACAGCTTATGTGTTTATTATGTATATATATTTTTTTTTTTTAATAGGTGATCCAGCCGTCTCTTAAAATTAAACTGGTTTTATCTACTAGGCCATTAAATCATTCACTAATTCATTAATTCACAGCCAAACACGATTCAAGGACTTCCTCATTATTATTATTAATCATACACGTAATCCTTGGACCACAAACAACGGGGAAAGTGATTTAAACTTACATTTACAACTTTTGAAATCTTGTTTCACTTCAAATTGGGCTTTATTAAAATAATTAATCCTATCTAAAACAGGTGCAGTTCCCAACTTAGGCATCACGCCCTTAATTTACTAATAAATATAAACTATGGTTTAAGTATGTAAATCTACGTAACCTGATATAGTAGAAAGATCCTTGTTGAGTTGGGCCCATCATGTTGTGGCGCAATGAGTACCATTGAGCATCCTGTCTGCAGAATACAAGGTTCCAATCCTCAGATGCTCAGCCCAGTATCTTAACATCATTTATGTTAGTTTGTGATTGTCTAGATGCTCTCATGAAAGAGTTCCTGATACCATAAAAATATATTCGAGGTATAAGTTTGAATCTGAATATTTGTACAAAAATCACAAAATTCTGGGCTTTACTCGTTACAGATACTGCTTTAAAGGACCTCACAGAACGAAAAAAAATTAAGCTGTCAACGTTGTTAACCTTTTACTATATTTTTAGTGTTATTTTATAAGCATTGATAAAGTATATTTATAGGAATATCTTCATATAACATAACCTGAAGTATTTTCAGTAAAGATACGAGAGACAGCAATTCCTACTAGAATCCTGCCATACAAACTCTGTGATTTGACAGGCAAGATAGTTAACCTAAAATATTGAATTTTAAATCATAGTCAATACCTAAGCTATTGCTCGCCTAGTTATAGTTATAATTATAATAATTATTAGGCTATCTCAATTTTCCATGTTCACTTTTATTAGTACACTAAACTTATGCATGAAGGCTATTAATATAATAACTTGTAAATTATTATTTACATTTAGTTATTTTTGTCTAAGGCTGTTTTTACTGAAAAAAACATAACTGTCCACATTATTTTAGGTGTATATGTGCACAAATTGAACAGATGTATTCAATTTTTAAGACTTCTGTGAGAAAAATTCAATAAACATTTTTAGTTGCTTGACTAACAATGTAAATATTGGAAAATACCCAGACAATTTTTTTTTCTAATATAAATCTCGATATATGATTTTTATCTTAACAAAGTTGGCATTTAATAAATCAAGTTTAAGTTTATAGCCATATTTAAATACAATGAAGTAAGGCATATGCCCTCCGTTTACCAAGAAAGGTAAAGCTTAGGCTAAATATTTTATCATTAATGGTGTATAGTAAGATAAGACAAAGTAGGACTAAAATTTCAATGGATACGGAGTGTTCATACATTGAACTTAAATATTAATTATCAAAGTGAACAATTGAGAGTTCAGTTACTATTTAAATAACAATAACATAAGTTAACTTAATTTAAAAATATATTCACCATATCTTACAACCATTTCGGGCTTTCCTTATAATTTAAATTAATGGTCTAGGGATTTGGGTACAATTTTTAGAAGATTTATAAACACTCGCATGAAGAAAGACTGAAAAATTACTTAAGAAAATCACCCTTAGTAATCCAAGTGTCGATTTGAATGACCGAGTCATTAGCAAAGAAGACCATACGAGGTGTATTACTTAGCCCGCGTGCCCACCAATGCAAGTCATAACTATTTGAGCTGATGATGTCAGAATAGACATGATGCAACACAGACATTCATCTCCAAGCACCAAACTTTTAATTTTTGGATATTGAGAAGACAGATTATATGCTGATGAACTTAAAATGCGAGTAATTATACTTTTAGACGATTTGGCATAAGTAAGTGGGTGCTCGTAAAAGTATTTGGGAATAATACTTTCTTTTTCTCTCTTTCTTCTGACGGAAGGTCGTGTTGTTTGCTTCCTAGTAGAAAATAATGTTTATAACTGCCAGAAAAACTTATAAAACTAACTCACATTATCTTAAAATGTTCTGTTTGGACGCTATAAAAACATTACTTTGTTTGACAGAGGAACGCTAGATTTAGGTTTCTAACCTTTTACTTTGATATTAAAAGTACAAATTTTTGCGTAATTTAAAAAACTAATTAAAGCTTAAACTTTCGAACTGGTCAGAAACCCGTCAATAACTTTTGGCCTAAGTACATTTTTGTGAAAACCACATTTAAAAAATATCAATCCACTTCTTAAATAATGCGCGATTTCTAAACATCTGCAACTCGTCTCAGTTCTCTATTATACATCCCTTTTATTATTATTATACCCACTTCAGTGACCGCCCCATCTAATACGTTATTCTCGCACTGGACTAGACTGACGATGGTGGAGAGATTGCCGCTCTATTCGCTGTAGGGTGTACTGAGTTTTCTTCTAAAAAATGTTTTTTCAACTCTACCTATACGTGAATTAGGGTACAATTTCCTATAAATAAAACCTACTTAATTCCTAAAACCATTACCGTAATTAGTATATAGCGTATAGCCCAAACAGTTAGTAAGACGTGGTGCTAAGCTATATATTATTATTTTCCCTCAGGTATGAAGTGATGAAGTTGGTAGAGTGTATTGTTTGTAGTATTATCTCCCAGGTAGGAAGTGATGAAGTTGGTATACTGTATTGTTTGTGGTATTATTTCCCAGTTAGGAAGTGATGAAGGTGGTAGAGTATATTGTTTGTAGTATTATCTCCCAGGTAGGAAGTGATGAAGGTGGTAGAGTATATTGTTTGTAGTATTATCTCCCAGGTAGGAAGTGATGAAGTTGGTAGAGTATATTGTTTGTAGTATTATCTCCCAGGAATGAAGTGATGAAGTTGGTAGAGTTTTTCCCAGTTAGGAAGTGATGAAGGTGGTAGAGTATATTGTTTGTAGTATTATCTCCCAGGTAGGAAGTGATGAAGGTGGTAGAGTGTATTGTTTGTGGTATTATTTCCCAGTTAGGAAGTGATGAAGGTGGTAGAGTATATTGTTTGTAGTATTATCTTCCAGGTAGGAAGTGATGAAGGTGGTAGAGTATATTGTTTGTAGTATTATCTCCCAGGTAGGAAGTGATAAAGGTGGTAGAGTATATTGTTTGTAGTATTATCTCCCAGGAATGAAGTGATGAAGTTGGTAGAGTGTATTGTTTGTAGTATTATCTCCCAGGAATGAAGTGATGAAGTTTGTAGTATTATGTCCCAGCAATGAAGTGATGAAGTGGGTAGAGTGTATTGTTTGTAGTATTATCTCCCAGGTAGAAAGTGATGAAGTTGGTATAGTGTATTGATTGTATTATTATGTCCCAAGTAGGAAGTGATGAAGTTGGTAGAGTGTATTGTTTGTAGTATCATCTCCCAGCAATGAAGTGATGAAGTTGGTAGAGTGTATTGTTTGTAGTATTATCTCCCAGCAATGAAGTGATGAAGTTGGTAGAGTGTACTCTATGTCCTCCACTAGCTCACGGTTGAGTGAACACCGCCAGATTCCCAGGACCAGAACATACTAGAGTGTTCTCTACACTCGTTCTCCCTACACAGGATAAAGACTCAGGTCACCAACACTTCCTTTTTTTTTGTGATACCTTTTTATTGGGTATCATACTGTGGACTCCTGATTGCACGTAGTTAATAAAATTATATTAACAAAACCAGTGACGAATTGCGCAATACTTAGGTAAAAACAGAAACAAATATATGAAAAGGGGGGGCAAAGGAGTGAGGGAATGTTTCCGTAAATGTATTTGGGGGAGGGGTTCCAGTGGGGGTTGAAGTTGAGGGAATTTTTTCAGATAAGGATTCAAGGGGTACCCCTTCCCACTCAAAGATCGGCCCAATAGCCCTAGTGGTTCAAGAGATCCATCTGGGAGGTTTGGGTGGGGGAGGGAGGCCCTTGGATAAGGTCTTAAGGGGTACCTCTATATGATCCCCGTGGTCCCGGTTGTTGCGGAGATGCATCTGGGGGGCAGGGGGGTTTAGGAGGTGACCTTTTAGACTTCCAGTAAAAATTGTTGTAATTTTAATAACGGTTATACATCTGTATGTTAATACACGGCTATTAAAGTCCTCATTCATCATTTAGAGCCATAAAATAGGGCAATATTGTGTCAGACAAGAATATATTACCACTTTAGTATTAAAAAGATAGCTTACTTATAACTTCCGATATGTAGATAAAACTCACTCAAATTCATATAATTTATTTTAGAATCTCAGATGTTTTAGTTCTAGCACTAATCAGCAACTCCCGAAAAGGTTTTCTCACCCGTTCGGGGCTCAAACCATGACCTTCACGTCACTATAAAGCCAGACAAGGCTAGGCTGAAGCTTTGTCCCGCGTGTTCACCAACGTGGGTCACTTCATTTCCTGACCTCACAATCTAGATTATGATCAATGACCTGGTGTGCATTGGTTGTCTTCTTGACGAATATTCTCTTATGCTAGTCAAGGTTTATGATACTACAAGTTAAAACAACTTCTGTCGTTATAACTTAGAACTTATAAATAACTCCGACACAAACAAGACTGTAAAATGGCATAAACTAACCTAAAAAACGTTTCAGTTATCATTGTAATACATCATGAAGGGTATAATTACGTCATATCCGTTTATTTCTATTTTGTAAGTGATTACGCCTTTCATTAAATTCTGTGATTGGCTCAATAATAAATTCCTCAGTAGACCGAAGACCCAATTATTGTGGCCTTAGGTACTAAAACATAAGAATAAACCGGCTTGTTCCAGGTCTTTTAGCTATATATATATATATATATATATATATATATATATATATATATATATATATAT
>CABEEJ010001023.1:0-22094 GCA_901482245.1 Timema douglasi | reverse complement strand
ATATATATATATATATACATACATACACAATCTTAATGTTTTAATCAATTCTCTTTTTTTTTCGGCTAATTATTTCGACACTAACTAATGACCATGTCATAAGAGACACGATTTTTAAATATAATTCAGTTTGGTTTACTTCGCAATGTGAACTTTCTGTATACATATCTACCGCATTTATTATAATCTATAATCTGACACCCTAGCTCAGTCAGTAGTATGTCTGTATACCGAGCTAAAAGGTACCGGGTTTGATTCCCGCATGGTCGAAGAACTTAACTTTAATGAAATGTGGGTTTAACCTTTCACATTGATAAATTAACGGCCGGGGATTTGATGTTTTGAATGTCCTTATATTAATTACAGACCTAGCGAGCCGGCAGTGGAAAATATATGGCTTGAATAAAAAACTGACCACATGATGGAAACTGTGATGGATGTAAAAAACAACACTATATTCTACCCTTGTTCATTAAATTTAATTTTCTAGCATTATAAAGCAGCCGAGATTAAAACTGTTCTATGCTAGAACCATTGATTTAATAAAGGTTAGATTGCTCATCATTGAGGTTCATACAAGCTTGTTTTATAGCATCGTGATCTACTAGCCGTTCGGGCTATAAGAAAATATATTAATTACACTAATATATTAAGGATAAGGAAGGTTGAATTTGAGGAATTATACTTGCATTTTCTTGGGGGGAATCGTGGAAAATCATTCAGGAAAAGCTGCCCTTATCAAACCCAAGCAGGATTCAAACCTTTATCTCCCATCATAGGCAGTTCGGTTTATTGCGAGAAAGATGCCTTTTACCGTTCGACCATCAATAGGCTGTTAATGGGGAGTCAAAAATAAATGAGAAAATTATGATAATTTACTAAGACAGTCATGTTTAAAAATATGAATTTAAATTAAATATTTGTTGAATGTAGTCTCTCTTAGTATGCCTATTGATGTAAAGCAAAATATATATTAAATTTTATAACTGTTCACGGTATAAATCTTGCTTGGTCACTATTCAAATTAAACTGCTATTTTCTGAGCTCACATTTATGTATATTATTCTTGTCTGTAAGTCACGAAAAATAAATTTACTCATTTTATTCTATTTTGTACATTTTATTTGTTATAATGAATATATACATGATATAAATTAGTCAATAAAATATAATATCTACTTTGAAAATTATTTTGGAAAAATCACAATAACCTACAACAGTTATTTTAAGGAAATTAGTTCCCCAGGCGCATATTAAACGTGACCAAATTATCAAGAACGACTATTTATTAAGAGACTTGTTAAAAGGCTAGACGTAGATTAACGACTAAACAGTTTAATTGAATCGTAAAAGTAAATAAGATCAAATGGGGCTGCGTACATGAATGCAATTTGATCACAATCCAATTGAAAAGTTGTACTTACTCCAATTTGTATCCAACCATAGTTTTTGTTGGGTCAACTATCGTTCACCCTTCTTATGTGAGAGGACTAAACAGTTGGACGGTTTCCTCCTGTACTCACACTTCCTCGCTCTAGTTTTGACGCTACACCCTTTGCACAAAATGATTGAGTACAAACTATTAACTCAAATTAAAGATCAATAATGTCAGACTTTAGTGAGGGTTTGAAAGAGTAAATGTGGCTACTGGTGAAAATGGCAGTTGAGACCAACCGAATCCGGACAACTGGGCGCGGCCAACTGGGCGCCGGGACAACTGGGCGCCTGGACAACTGGGCGCCGGGACAGCTGGGCGCCAAAAGTAACCCCACTTTTTTCCTTTTTTAAAAAGTGATAAGTAAAAACAAAAAACACACCCCATTTTTTTCTTTTTTAAAAATCACTTTGTTGCACTTTTTTCTTTTAAAAAAAATCACTTTTTTAATGCATTGCAATATTATGCGCAACACCACGTAAAAACGAAATAATGTCTCTATTATTATAGTCCCTAACTAGTCTTAAAATTCTAGCATCGACTTCTCGATACTATAAAATATATGATGTTGCGCTGAAATATATTATTAATTAAAAAAAGTTCATTTTTAGTTTTTATCCATCACTTTTTAATTTTAATTGAAAAAATATGAAAAAATTGTGCATTTTTTATTCCAAAAAATTGCATAAGTTAATAAATAAATAAAAAATTAGTTTTATTTTAGCGCCCAGTTGTCCTGGCGCCCAGTTCGCGCGCGCCCAGTTGGCCGCGCCTGGTTGGCGGCGCCCAGTTGTCCTAGACCGGAGACCAACCGAGTATTTTCGAAATCTTCTCTTTTTACCAACCTTACTTGTAAGGTGCTTAGGAAGATATCTGGTCAAAATGGAGTGGATGGGGCTACATATTATGAGTTACATACTCTGTACTCATCACAAGAGATTGTTAATATAAGCACATCTCTCAGATTATAGCGGGCATGACATGCAGTGCGAGTAGAAGAATCTAGAACTATGGTCAGGGCACTAGCTGTCAAACCTAATGTGAAGAGACCATTAGAAAGAGCAAGAAGCAGATGGAAGGATCGCCTGGTCAATACTTGAATCCTCCTCTTCCTAAGCTCCTCTTTCCCTCAACCTTTCCTTCTATGACGTCGTGCAGAAGACAGTTCCTCTTAAGGATGTGTCCGATCCAGTTTGTTTTGTACCAAAGAATCACATCCAAAATGGTTCTCTTCTTAACTCTTCTTAGGACATCTTCATCTGTCCCCCTGTCTGTCCACCTGAGTTTCTCAAGTCTTCTCCAGCCCCAATATAACAAATAATAATTGTTTTCGACTAAATAAATCAAATATTTCTCCAGCAGAAATATAGAGTTAATTTTCTTCACATGGTGATATCATCAATTGTTAAATATCTGTCATTATCATGGCAGCATTAGATGATAACATTTTTAAATGAAGATAAAAAGTTGTCATTAAATCCCAGGACACCCCTTGCAGCTATTCAAAAATAACTGTTCAGATCACAAAGTGAAGACGATAACTAAACTCTATGCTTGTACGTAAGCAATATTAAATATATTTTGCTGCATGCTTTCCGAGGAGGCTCTTTCCAGGTCTCAATGCGATGAGGTTATGGTGATGGTGGGTATGAGGGTGTGGATCCAGTTGTAATACTTAAACCTAAAATAAGCCTACTTAACCAAACCAAGGTGACCACTGGGGTAATTCTCCTTCCAGGGAAAATACTCATTGTACCAGCCGGGAATCGAGCCCGGGACCCCTCGGGTTGTACCCAGCTGCACTGACCACTACACCACGGGGCCGGATTATATTTTTACTGACGATTTTAAAAATTTATTTGGCCAAAAATTGTTTTGCCATAAAAAGCGCTCAAACATGTTACCTCGCGTTCCTGATGTTAAAACATAACCATGAATTAATAGGAAGTCCACCTTCCACCATCAATACTGATTATAAGTTATAAATATAATACTATGTCACTCTAGAAATATGTATAATTGGATGTATTACTAAAAAATTAACCTTTTTTTTTTTTTAACACTCCTTTATGTATTACTGTATTTATATTTACGATATTAATTAAAAGGGCTTGTAATGTAACTATAATAGCAATATTTTTTGTGTCATTGTGGCAACATGAGCATGAGTTTTCAGTTTTCAGATAACGGACTTCCTATGAGAATCATAAGATACTGAACTAACGATTTAAAACAAATCATTTTTGACGCTACTTATAGTTGAGATATCTCAAAGACATCTGTGCAATGTTTGAAGGAGAAACATGTTAACGTTCTTGCCCACAAAAACAACCTCAGTACACACCCATCTAGGGTTTCAAATTCAGACCTCTCCATCACCACAATCCATTTATAAAATGACGCCTTAGTCCGTGTGGTCACCAATGTGTGTAAGAGTGTTATACTATATTCTGTGTGAGTGTGTTTGTTTTAACCCAGGATGAACCCGCCTGGGAGCAGAAAGTCACCCGAGGAAGATTGCACCATATCTTGCTGCATCTCCGTCGCCTCTGGACAGCCGTTGACACACTTGGGAGTGTTGGATGTTGTTACTTCATCGACCATCACACGGCCCCGTTCATTCACTTCAACAAATTAATGGACTTGATTTACACACACACACACACTCACACACACACACACACACACACACACACACACCTTACTGCATGATCAGCTGTTTTAATTAAAAACATTCCTCGGCGTACATTCTATATCGTCCGCCAATTAATGGTTGATGAAACTGATGAGCCTTGAATAATTTGCAGAGAATGCAAGGGAAGGGTGAATTTTTCATCCAAATGGAGTTCTTACGTCATCATCTATCATTAATTGGGCCGTTTTATTAGTTTGGTTTGTTTATTTCTAATTCAATTAAAGAAATATTATATTCTTCAAAAAATTATGGTCAAGAGCACTTTACTTGCTGTAGATAAAATTTGTTGAGTGGAAGAGAAGGCTAAAGTCTTAATTTACAACTCTATAAAATCCATTATTATTAATTTCATGACATTGGTAAATAATTAAACTCATCTGGTTGATTCTTTTCGGATGATGTCGGAATATTTTACAATCATCAAATTGATTGCGGGTTGTATTTATTTTCAAAATGACATAAATGTTACTTTACAGTGGTCTATTTAAAATGGAATATCTATTAATAAATTAAAATCCATATCTTTTGCCAGGAAAATTATATTATTATTGATATAATTGTTCTCCTGGACAACTAAAGCCACTTTAACTATCATGTTGCCCTACAATATCTCATTCATTGAAATTACTTGGACATATTAATGTAATTTCGTTTTCATTCGTGAACGTTAACTGTATTTTAAGCGTGTGCAATGCCTTGGCCAGATCTAAGCTTGCATTTTCTTGTGTTGCTTGGAATTCATATTGGGAAACGTTCAACGTAAATTTGTTGCTGCTTGCTAGGATACATTCTTTCTTAACCGGGTTTATTATCATTAAAATAGAATTAGACTTTATTGTGATTTCTTTTTTGTCTGTAATATTTTAAATAGCAACATTTCTTTTAATAACGCCCTTGAACAATATGTCCCTTCTTGGTTCTTCTGTCGGTAACTCTTAAAACCCTCAGACCGGTTATTCATTGTGTTCATAGCACAAACTCTAGATTTGCATTTTGTTTCGTATCACAAAAGAATAACCAAGCTTGGAGAGCAACTCCCCTATGATTAATATATTTAGATGTTCTACATTACTTTACTTTATTGAATTTTATTTATATAGTGACAACGTTTATTGATTTTTATTACTTTTCTTCGGTGTATCTTTATGTTTAGCCTTCATCTACTTGTTAAAATAATTATTTAGCTACAGTTGTTTTCTTATATAATTATTTTGATATGTTGGTTTATTATTTATAGTGTATTTTTCAGTGCTAGTCTTTTATAGAACTTGTGACTGTTTACCAGCACTATAATAAAGGCAAATTAAAGATTAAAAATTATTTTTAAATATATTTTAATTTATTACCTAATTATTTTACCGCCCATATGAAATGGACTTGTTTTGCTTAATGGGGTGAGAGTAAGTAATAATCCCCCCCAGACAGAATTCGAAACCTGACCCCTCAATCATCGGCATGCAATACTAGTGGAAGCTGATATGGGGTTCAACAGATGCAGGTAAGTAACCATCAATAAATTAGTTCAAAATAAGATAGCTGATTGACTGATTAAGAGATATATATTGTTGTGTTAGTTTTTTACTTTTATTATAAAGAGAACGTATTGTAATCTTGAAAATTGTCGACTTCGATATTATGATTAATATTTACGTAGTATTTGACCCCGAACCTAAAAAAGTGGAATTTACAATTCTGTCTCACTTGGAATCGTGATTGTATATCTGTCTAGTTTTAAAATAAAGGATAAATTAATGATAACAATTTGAAAATATGGTTCCAAGATATAATACACTACATGAGAAAGTTTTTTTGATTGTGTTGTACAATTGATTATTTTATGTCTAATTGAATTATACATGTTCTATTGCTATGCTTTATTTACAGCTATTAAAGTAACAAAGTTTAATAAAATATTTAAAAACAAGACAAATTGACCTTAAAAATTCTGAAATTATACTTATGGTCACCTTCATTTCCTGTGGCTCTGTGTGTATACAACAAATTAAACAAATAATACAACACAGTAGTATATAATTTCTCATATTTTTTTAGATTTTTGAATAAAACTCTTAGAAATTGTTTATCAGTAAACAACCTTTAAATTTAGAAGAAAAAACCTTAATGACGTGAGTTAACATGCGCGCTATATTGACCAAGGAGCCACCGCTGTTAGCGATGATAATGCCAACAATTGCGGATAAAAGGTGTCATTTGGTCAGCACAAAGAGCCCTTCATACGTTAATCTCAGTTCTATAGACTGGAGTTACTACTTATTTATTCAAATAGCTCCTCATTTGTCCCCACGATACTGAGTTGACCCCTTTCCAGACCAACTGCTTTACAGATAAATTCTGGGAGCGCTGGGGATTGAACCCTGGACCTCTGGATCTGTACACGTGACCTCTGAATCTGTAGCAGAAAAATCCAACTACTAGCACTTGAGATCTATGTACCAAAGTACCCAGTAACAGACAAACCGATAGACAGATAGACAGACGGGATTAATACAACACATTTTGGAAAATAATGAGATGAATCACGTTTAATTTCGCTAGTTTTCTTGAGAAAGATACGTATATTAAAGGGTGAATCATCAATCAAAGAGTTAACAGTTCCAATCTATTAAATGTATGATGTTATATTTCTCAATGTAAGTAAAATGAAAGTGGAATAACCAACTATTCAAATGGTGTTTTTTTTCTTTCTGTTATGATGGCTTTGTGAACTCTGCTCTCACATTAATTAAGATTTATTTCAAATTTAAATAACACGTTATAAAACACCGCCTCTATTAAATTATACAACAACCTTTCATATTTTATGGCCTGTTTCCGGGCTGAACCCATAGAAGAAAATGAAAGGGCTTGCAACGCATCTCCAAAGACAATGCTATGAGCCAATGGGAGCGACTCGGCTCAAGAGCTTCATTTTAATATTAGTATTCAACTTGACTAACGTACATTATTGTAATGTTAAACTCTTCATCCAGACTTCTCATTACTCCCTATCCCTATCTTGAGTTAGTTCTATCCAGCCCACCTCATTACCCCCTATCCCTATCTTGAGCTAGTTCTATCCAGTCCACCTCATTACACCCTATTTCTTTCAGGTCCATTCTAATGTTATCCTCCCATCTACGTCTAGTTCCTCCCACTGGTCTCTTTCCATTGGATTTAACAGCCAATACCCTGAACACGGCTCTAGATTCTCCCATTCACGCTGCACTTTTACCTCGTGTGTTGCTCTTTCAAGAAATAAACATGTTCAAAACATATCACACCTATTATGCTTATCGAGCGAGTGGAGCAAGGACTTTGATTCAACAGTTTGGCATTTCGTCTGTCCGTCCGCGATCGCTGCCAAATATATACATCGACATCTATTGCGAGACTGACGTCTTAAACCGTGAGAACAATGACTATTCTCTTGAATATAATGTAATATTATTATAGTATTGGTTTATTTTTTTATTCAACTTGATCACCAAGGGAAAATATCAACTTAAAGCCCAAGGAGAACTTACAGAAGAAATTGTAACTAGAAATGCAAAGAGAAAGGTTAATACTGTAGTAACGATAAACACCTGACACAATTCTTATCATAATGTCTCTAGCATTTTTTGAATGGGAACGGTATCTACCGTTCAAATAACTACTAGGTAGTTGATTGCATTTTTATTTTGAGTGTGCACTTAATGCTATCAAAATTATTTATATTAACTATTATTTGGTTAAAAATTAAAAATAATTCCAAGAAATATTGAAAAATGACACGTTGGCACTGAAACCACTCGTTAATAGATTCTGATAAACATTCCTTCAACCAAACACAAAATCTAAGAATGTCTATTTTTAATTTTAATATTTAACGGATATTATTTTACAGCTCCGATCCGTTTCGTTGGCCGAATGAACTAAGCCAGCGTCACTCTCGCAATAGACTTGACAACCGATGACAGTCAGGGATACCGTGGTTCAAATCAGGGTCGGGTGTACACAGATATGTTTCATTAATTATTTTTCATCATCCCTCCACCCAAATGCGATTACACTTCCTCTAAATTCAACCATCTCATCCCTAACACATTGACCTTGATTAGTAGGCTTACATATTCGTACAGCCCGAACGGGCAGTAAGACGCAGTTGTGAAAAAAAGTAACTAAGTCGGTTCTAAGTATGGCTACTAAGTCAGAGGTCATGGCTTCAATTCCTGGAATGATTGAAGACGTACAAATGCTGAATTGCCGGCTGGGCGATGAGTAATTTCTAGTATTAGACTAGTTTGTAAGTCATTTGCTGTCATAATTAATACATTCTGAAACAGCACGGTTAATTCTTCTAGTTTTAAAAACCACCGAAAGCGTTTGCCCTCCAAGATTATTGTTTGGTGCACTTGCGGATTAAATGTTATAGTCCGGTTTGCAGGTGACGTTCAGGTTAGGGTTAGAATCCCGCACCCGAGTCTACTGGAGGTGGTTTTTCAAAATTGGTTTACCACTCTTCCTAAAAACATGTGCGAGTAAATTATTTCTAAATTCTATTTTACTCATTCCTACTATATTAGTTATTGTTAAATAAGTACAACGCGAACGGACAGTGAGAAGTGGATTAGAAAAAAACAACAGATTTTTGCTATATGTAATAAAAACAATAACGCTTTGTGTCTGGTGCAATGTTTGATATATTGTTGTGGGATGATGGACAATATTTGCCACTCTTCCCCACTCTCCCCTACATTGTGGTGTTTATCGTGTCAGTTATCGAATATAGTACTGCGTTAACACCATCCAACAGGCTGATGACAGATACGCTTGTTGGAGGGTGTTCTAGTGGAACTGTGAACAGCGCACAAGGTGATGACTCATTACATTCTGCAGATCATCCTTAATTTACGTAAGGTTTTTCTTTGCATGATTTTTGACCTCCACCCACGTAAGATTTTCCGTCATCTATCATTTCGTCTATCTTAGGTATTTTTTTTTTACGATTGGGTGGATTGGATTAGTTCAATCGTTTGGTTATTTTTCGACATAGGGATTGGTAACAAAGTCGAGACGTTCATCCCTAACGCGAGGCAGCCGCCCTGGTCGGCGAGAAAGCACCAGTCACTATCAGACCACATGGCTTGAAAACAATGGTCTGTGTAGGTTTATGGAACTACTTCTCTATTCTGTGTAGACTCTAACTCTTTTTCGTCCTTTATCCACAACCACCCTTTGTCATGTCAATAAGAATGAGGGGAAAGAAAACTACGAACCATGTTATCTCAAGGTAGATGGCTCACTGCTAGGTCTCAAATATATAAACATTTTCTGTTCTGAGCCTATCAAACAATTACTGTATTTGATAGAGGAAGGCTAAATCTAGAGCCTTTTTCATCAATCCTCGTCTCAAATATCCGCAAATATGCTTAAAAAGACTTTGAAAATGAGTTGTTGCATTTTCATACATTTATTTCTTTTAATATAACTCAAAATATTGGGTTATTAAGGAAAAATAACATTGTTGGAACATTTAGACTTTATTTTGGCGTGAACCATATTTTGAAATAATGCATCGTAGAATTTGTTTAGCAACTCGTCTTACTAACCGTTCGTTTTATATGCATATGTAATAACTACACGAATGTGTTAGGGATTAGTACGATTTAATTAAGAGGAAGTGCACCTGAATTTGTGTGGAGGGAGCGTAAAACAACATTTAGGAAAAATCACTCTAAACGCACCTAACTGGGATCGAATCCCGATCTCGGCCTCTTCATCAGTTTAGTCTAACACAGTTTAAACCATGTGGCCACCGATGCCGGTTCATCGTAGAACTAAGTATCTTGTTATAGTTTAACGTCTGCACGGCAATTTCTCGAGGCTGCCTCTTTAAGCTCTCGTTCACTTAACTATACTCCAAATTAGCGAGCGAACAGCGGGTTATTGTCCGTACTGCCCTCGGGCTGGCTACCATACCCGATCTCGTGCCGTACGGACAAATAAAGCACGACCGACCAATATCACGTCTCATATCTTCTTGCTCTCTTTATTATGCTAATGTTATCCCTCAATCATCCCATTGTAGAGTCCCCTCTATTCCTCTCCCAGTGTAATAATAATACCTCTTACTGTCCGATGTAAGGGACTCGTGCTACCGGAACAATTGCCGCGGTCTCAATGGAAGGTACAGCGCTATTTTCATACGAGTCTTTTTACTAAATACAAACATGATTGTTTATAACAAAATTTCGTAACATTTTACCACTTTAGTGCTATTTTATAGGTATTTAACATATCTATCAAATGTGACAGCTGTAGATCACATAGCTTGACGTATGAATATATGAAATTAGATCTAGTAGCTTTTCTACCTGTCAGATAAATTACCTTCTTATGCATACCATCATAGCCAGAGACAAGTACGAGTATTATACATTCTTCTAGATTTTGTTTGTCTAAACTTTTGTCTTTAACTATGCGTAATCTATTTACTATTTTAAGGTACAGTAACCTATCACTTTCATTGTAGGCCTATATGTTTTATTTGATAGCTTATGCCAGCAGGATTTGTCAGATAGACATACCTGTGAGGTTACTTATACCCGATGAAATGATGATAATGATGATGATGATGATTGCGTGCAGCCAGTAGAGGTATCACTTGAACTTAACTTAAGCCTAATAAGCCAAACCATAGCATCCATAGAAGCAATTTATTTCCCTTTGGGATAAAATACCTATGGTGTCACCGGTAATCAAACCCAAGACCTCTAAATTAGTAGCCAGGAATTTTGACCACTTAACAAAGAGGCCAGAATAAATGTACTAGTACCTAAATTTAATTCACGCCTTTTCAAATCCCCCACAACCCCCACAACCCCCTTACCACCCACACCGTTTAGGCATTTCCCCCCACTAGCAGTTTTAAGGTTTAATCTACCCTTCCTTAAAACTACAACTATAGGTATATTTCATAAATATAACTTATTGACCCTCTGCAATAACACCAATGAAGTATAAAATACTAATTGGTCCCGGACTCAATGAAGCCAAAATCCTTACCTACCCCTCCATGTGGTAGAGAGTGAGCAATGCTTGCGGTTAGCGATGGAAGGGTCTGCGTAAATGCCGGAATAAGCATTCTTTAGCATCTCCAACGTCATCTTCGGAAGGCGAAGGATATGGTAGGAGTTAGAAGCACCCTATTGCCCTTGGAGTGAGAAATCACCCCTAAAGGTGGATGAACCTTTCAGAGGTTAAAGACATAGGGTGTGGAAAGCAAGGGGAAACCACCACATTAAAGACTCCTGTGGTATCCATGGTCCTGCTGGACAAAACTTTCATAGACATGGTTGTTCCTGAGAGGGAATATTCCGGATTGATATGTCCACAGTTGAATCTCTGTGTGGACACGATCTCAGGAGAAATTTGCGATGTGAGAGTTAAGAACAACAGGAGGAAGAAGGAAACATTTGGTTTGAGGATTGGAGCTTGGAATTTGAGTGCAATGAATAGAAAAGGATAATTGGAGAATGTGACAAAAGAAATGGAGAGATATAACATCAGCATTCTATGATTAAATGAATAACAATGGAAAGAAGAAGAGGAGATGGAGGCCGGAGAGTAAAATATGATTTATTAAGGCAGTGGACATAGGGAAGGAAGGGTCGGACTGATGTATAGGAAAATACTGGATAATCATAAGGTGATGCCTGTAAGTGACAGGGAGCTGACAATCAGGATATTGAGTGACCCGGTGGATACCTTGAGCATTCAAGTGTGCATGCCTACATCCGATGCAGACGAGGAAGAGGTAGGTGATGATAGGAGACTGTAACAATGTGGTGGCAAATGTAGGCGAGGGAATTTAGTTGGATATTATGGCCTGGGAGGACGGAATGAAAGTGGAGAGCGACTGGTGGAATTCTGTGAGAGTCATGATCTATGGATTGCCAGCACCTGTTTCATGAACTATCGACGAAGACTCTATATATGGAAGAGCCCTGGTAATAAAGACAGGTATCAGATATACTTAATTATAACAAACCAACCATTCAAAAACAGCGCTAGGATTGCTAAGACATTTCTTGGAGTGGACGTCCATAAATATCACAACCTGCTCGTAGCAGATATAATAACACTGATGAAGCATGTTAAAAAGAAAAAACTATAAATAAGTTGGATCTAGCATAGCTAAAAACGAAGATGCCGAAGTCTATACAAGAATCACGGGAGAAAAACTGGAAAATTCAAAGCAAAGTACGGATGTATCTGAAGAATGGGGATACCATCAAGAACGCAATGTTAAGGACGTTAGAAGAGGAAGTAGAAGAAGCAAGAGGAAACAAGAAGAAGTGGATCACGCAGGACATGTTGGATAAAATGGATGAATGTAAGAGATGGACAAATTACTCATCAAAGAAGAATTTTTTTTAAAAAACTGAATTAGTCGAGAAAAATGATTGACAGGGACAGGGAAGAGTGGATAGAGACACGGTTTGAAGAGGTGAAAGAACTGGAAAAGAAAGGAACAATTGAATAAATATATAGAACAGCAAAGAGTTTGACGAGGAAAGACCCCACCCCCCCAAAAAAAAAAAATCAAGCAGGGAATACCGAACAAGCAAGGAATACCGAACAACCAAGTGGTATTCATTCTTTTCTATTCGCGTGCATCTAGATATAATTTATCTTCAACCAAAGAGGTTGTTAGTACATAATGCAAGCTATACATAACCTATACTGTAATCTACATCTATGAGAAAGAGCTAGAGAGAATGGTACTTCAAGTTCACATGTCCCTATGTCCAAGTTTCTGTCTTTATTATTCAGAGTTTATCATTAAATAATACAAGCTGTATATTTGAATTGTGTGTACCCATTAATAGGGAGCTAACCTATCCTTTGAAAGCCAGTACTCAGACACTTCTTTCTAATCCAATGTATTGATAATAGATAAAGATACAGATACATTTTTTGTAGTACATTGCAATTAAAACACGTGATTTTAATTCTATGTTGTCAATTTTTATAAAAAAATTGTTTAAATTATCTATATTATATGTCCCTATTTGGCTATGAAAATTATACAACTCAAATATTTCTCTTTAATTTTAATTTTTAGAAAAACTAGTTCAAATTATATCTCTTTTTAAAAATGATGGCTATCATTTGCCATCATTGTCACAACGCAAAAATAAGAAAAAATAGATTAATCGATGGTGCATGTTTTACTATTTCTTTGCCAGTGAGACTGCCATGTTTTGGAGAGCAGTGTGACATAAGTTCTTTTAATTCCGTTATTTTCTCGCTGTGTCTCATTAGTGTATGGATTAGCCTGACTGGGTGTAGAGTCCCCGACCGACCTGTCGAAGTGGCAGGGGAAAATCTTACAAACATTCCACTTTCATGGTTAGTATTTACAAGTTTTTCTGAAAACCATATTGTGGAGTGTAAATGTAGAAAATAAGAAAGTGAATATTTTTAGTTCTTTTTATATGAAAGCGTTTCTAAAATGGATAAAAAAGATTTGCTTGTGGGGGAGTATAGTTATCGGAATATATATTTGAGTGCAAAGAGGAAAAAACGTAAAGGTTTGTCATTATTAAACTGGCAGGTAGGTAAGTAAATTATATTAATAATATTGCTAAAATAATAATGTGGAAGGACTGTAAAGCAAAATTTATCTTTTAAAGAATTGCATAATTTAAAAATCGCAATGCATGTGATGTTTTATACAAGTAAAGTTAAAAATAAAATAAAACCATTCTAGGCATTATACTAATTTTACTAAATCTAATATGTTATTAAGTAAATTAGTAAAGATAAGGTAAAACTATGTTTATTATCGTGTTATAATTATTTCAGTAACGTCATCAGTCGTGATCTTGTCGTCGGTGGGGCTGGAGGGGGACTCGACCAATAAGACGTTCATCATTCCAAGAGGTATTGGCTTTCATGTTTCATCTTCTCACCCTCAATTTAATTTATTTTTTCTTCTTCAGCCTTATTATAATAGCCTTCAGGGGCGGATACAGATCATTTTCATAGGGGGGTCAAACGGGTTATAATTATAAATAGCATAGTTACTTACAATATATATATTTATCTTTAAAACCATTTAATAGTTTATCATATTTGATCTAATGTATGTTTTAAACTGTGGTCATCCTCTTCAATTTTTTAAAGTTAGATAGTTTCTATAGACTATTTGGAGTGACTCTCCTTCAACAATTAGTCTTCACCTTAATTTTTTTTAAATTAGATTCTTTTATAATCCATTTAAAGTGTTCCTTACCTAGACATTTTTGAAATTTGGATGACATTAGAAGCTATTTAGAGCTTTCTTCCGCTGAATTTTTCCGCCAGTTAGATGCCTCTAGTCTATTAGTTATTTTATGTAATCTTTTCCGGTAAAAGTTTGACAATATAAGGCATCTAGAAGTAATTCAGAGTTTAATAAAGGCCATCATTCAGCTTCATATTCGATAATATCGGAGGATTAGAAATATACCTAGGGGGGACCTATTCCAGGGGGGCAGAGTCCCCCACAGTTCCACCAAAACTTATAGGTGACCTTGATACATTAGGGCAGTAATAAATTTGTTCTGATCCTCGCAGATTTTCGGCTTAATATACATAACATTTTCTGGCAAGTCAATCAATGTGTAGCTGTTGTCTAATCTAAGGAAAGTGAGAAATGGTTCGGAAGGAGGGGGAGGGGGAGGAAAGCTCCTTCCACTCTCCCCATTTGTCTCAAATTTAAAAAAATTGTTTTGACTTGGTTTAAAATAATAAAATGAGGGGGAACGTTACGATAATACACCTACAAAGAAACACACTTTCAAAATATGTTTGGCCTATAATTGATTACGGTTAATTAGTACCCATATTAGAGGCTAGGGAAGCACATTAAAAGAAAAAAAAGTCCAGAAAGTTGACTTCACTTCTAAAAGGGAATCCCTCCTTCCTTATATCTTTTAACATTTTGCTAACTGGCAGGTAGTTTGTCAGGGTTCAGGGACAAATAGACCCAACTGAAACATTGACTTGTACTGTTCAGCTCTAACTTTTGAGTTGGACATGTGTGCTAAAATGTTAACCTGGTCTGGCCTGGTTTGTCAATCCTGGGAAGGAAGCTCTTTGAATCCCAAAGGAGTTTACTAAGGATAATATCTTATTTTTTACATTCTCCTTCCACGCAAATGCGGGTAAACTTCTTATAAATTCTACCTTACTCAAACCTATTAGTGTAAAATATTGCCCGGATGGATAGTAAGACACAAAATAGAAAACACCTATTTGAAAAGGGATCTTGAAATATTCCTACTAATGGCTACATTATTTTATAAAATAAAATATTATTAAGACCAAATAATGGGTATTTCTTTCAAATCTAACTGTTTTGTATCCGTTTCGGTGGTCGAACGGACTAAAGCTGAGATCACTCTCGGAATAGACAACTGATGATTACGGGGAAATGGGGATTCGAATACCGGTTGTGTGCATTTATCGAGGTTTTCCTTAAGGATTTTACACTCTTTTTTTCCACGCAAATGATGGTAAACTTCCTCTAAATTATATCTTCCTCATCTCTAACGCATTTATATAATCAGTGCATACACTTACAGCTCGAAGAGATAATGATCATGGTGGTATTTAACTATTAGATTACACTATTATAAATACTTCTGAGTAGTCACACTTCTTTAATTAATTATATATAATTTAATATGCCAAGAAATACTGAACATGCTACGTTTCCTCTTAAACGATCCACTAAGTGTATAAAAATGTAATTAAAAACTAAATTCTTAATCTCAGGCGACAAGAGCTAACCTGCGTGAAGTTATTCCGGTGAGTAGGCAAGTCTTCCAGGGCAAAGGGAAGGTAATGATGGTCTCCTAAGTTCTCACAATGCAGGCGGCCAACACTAACAGAGCAGTGATTCATGACCGAGAAACGTGCAGGAAACATGACCACCAACGCTGACCTTGTGTAGCTATAGTCCAGACCGTAACACGTGGCACATGACCAGTAACGTACGGGAAACATGACCAATAGCGTACAGGAAACATGGCCAGTAACGTACAGAAAACATGACCAGTAACGTGCAGGAAACATGACCAGTAACGCTGACCTTGTGTAGCTATAGTCCAGACCGTAACACGTGGCACATGACCAGTAACGTACGGGAAACATGACCAGTACGCACAAGAAACATGACCAGTAATGTACAGGAAACATGACCAGTAACGTGCAGGAAACATGACCAGTACGCACAAGAAACATGACCAGTAATGTGCAGGAAACATGACCAGTAACATGCAGGAAACATGGCCAGTAACGTACAGGAAACATGACCAGTAACGTGCAGGAAACATGACCAGTACGCACAAGAAACATGACCAGTAACGTACAGGAAACATGACCAGTACGCACAAGAAACATGACCAGTAATGTACAGGAAACATGACCAGTAACGTGCAGGATACATGACCAGTACGCACAAGAAACATGACCAGTAACTTGCAGGAAACATGACCAGTAACGTATAGGAAACATGGCCAGTAACGTGCAGGAAACATGACCAGTAACGTACAGGAAACATGACCAGTACGCACAAGAAACATGAAGAAACATGACCAGTAACGTACGGGGAACATGACCAGTAACGGGCAGGAAACATGACCAGTAACTTGCAGGAAACATGACCAGTACGCACAAGAAACATGACCAGTACGCACAGGAAACATGACCAGTAACTTGCATGAAACATGACCAGTAACGTACGGGGAACATGACCAGTAGCTTACAGGAAACATGACCAGTAGCTTACAGGAAACATGACCAGTACGCACAAGAAACATGACCAGTAACGTACGGGGAACATGACCAGTAACGCGCAGGAAACATGACCAGTACGCACAAGAAACATGACCAGTAATGTGCAGTAGCTTGCTGCAACACCAGGAACGTGACAAAGGCGTTGCTCTAGCCCTGTCTTTTTGCGGATGAGTGTACACTTCCTTGTAATTCAAGCTTCCTCATCACAAGTACATGTGCGTAAACCAAAATTGTTTTAAGAAGTAGTGATAAAAAAACAAATTGTAATGAACATAAGCTATATAAGTGTCAAACGATGTTTATTTTAGAATACAAGTTTGTTATCTAAATAGCACAAATGGTTTCCCAACAACAACAAAACATGTTAGAACTATTATTAAAAATGCGCTGCATCATCTATAGTTTGTTGTTTACAAGAAGCTTGTTATTTGAAAACTGGATGCACGTGTAAATATAAATGATACAGTAATCTATAAGAAAGTGTTATTGGAAGCTTTTGATAATTTTAAAATGCACTTGATATTTAATATATCAAATAAGACATAGGAATGAAATGTTAAAATCTAGTGATTTTAAAGCAACGTTAGTGTTGTAAAGTGAGTTTCCTATATAAATCCATGTTTAGGTGTAATCGTTAATACTGTGCCAGTGTCGCGATAACCTGAACGACCTCTACCTTCAAACTGTTCCCCTGCAAGTGAAGCGGCAGAGAGAGAGAGAGAGAGAGAGAGAAGGAGCTATAAATATCTTCGGGAGGGTAATGTTTGTAAAAACCTGCACAAGCTATCGGTGAGAAAACTCCTCACGTTGGGAGAACCCTCTCCCCCCCGAACCACACCGCTGCAAAGAGGAAAACAATGAAGAGGATTCATACGGGCCTTTATTCCGGGCTTTAGTGTGTGTGTAAAGTCAGTTCCACATCTGTTTGTAGGGTAAGGGAAGAGACAGTAAGGTTAATTGTTGCAACAAATCCTGCAGGTAGTAGAGAAAGGAAACGTTGCAGGTCTGCGATGAAGAAGTGTCTTCTCTTCTCACACAATCCTGACAATAGTGGTGTGTTCAAGGTGTGGGAGGAGTGTTTCTCTCACAAGAAACATGAGGTGGACACCTGTTTCAGATAGGTACCGTTCGGGCCACATGTTGCACATTGGCGCCACTTGAGGTGTGTTGGAGACAGCCATGCGGGTATGGATTTAAAACGAAAAGGGGGTTTATTCCTTTTAGTTAGCTTTGTTTGTCCTCATGAGCCAGTGGTGACTCATCAGATAGGGTGTTTTCAATTTATCAAGTTACTTGTTTAAAGTTCACTATTCAAGTCTATTAAACATTATATCTAAAGTAGAACAGTTCCCTCTTGTACTTTGGAACTTGAATACAAATGCCATTTGAATAAATGGTTACATTAATGGTCAAGTACTTTCAAATAACTTGATGAATGATAATTATGATGAGAGGGCTTAACCCGAACGGGATAGTGAAATGTGGTGCTAAGAAAAAAAAAAGAGCTATAAATTGGGATATTTATGTTGTCTAATAAAACCATTTAAAAGTGACTATTATCGCAAAAGAATATACTCATTTTTATCTACAATTTGATCTGACCATTTCCGGTAATAAGTACCCAGAATTTTGGCAAAAATATTTGCTTCCAACTTAAATGTGATTTTAATAACAAATTTTCATCTTTTCTACTGTATGTGCAGTGGCTGTTTTGTACAATCATTCTTTGTTTACATCTCCATGGAAACCATGATTTGCGTATGATTGTATATCAATAAATACAATATTTATATTTGGTTTAAAATAATAACAACTCAATTATTACTTATAAAAAAACTAAGGCAAAAATTAACATATACCAAAGAAATTACCAGTTGAAAAATTCATAAATTTTTTGCATTGTTACTTCTTACTCTTTATCTTTAAAAATGTACCTTTGGCGACAAAATGGCTTTTCTGAAAGCACATTTTGTAACACTGATTAGGTCTATTAATTTCCTAGACTGTGGATAATTATGTTAATTACTTTCATTGTTATACTAAAAGTATGTATGACCCATTGTTTAATCATTATAAAATATGTTATGTTACTTTATTACATCCATACAATCATTATTGGTTTATATCACCCTGTTAAGATATAAACTTTAACATAAATTGCGGCACTACCCGCACAATCCACTAATATTTAATACAGTTGCTTGGGTAGTAAAGATGAATTTATGACTTTATCAGTGATTGGTAGGCCTATATATATAAAGTAATCTTGGCCACATTTTGAGGAGTGTAGTAATAAAAACATTCTTTGCTATTGTGTTTAGAACGGGACAATATTTTCAATCTCTAATGCGCCATATAAACATGATAAGTTTTCTTACTTAATTCAACAGAGAAACATGTACTGATTTAGTGATAGCAACTCACAAGGAAATAAATGACGCTCATTCCCACGGTTGTTGTTTTCATCCGTGTTATTAGTTCAGTTCATCAATAAAAATAAAATACATTTCTTAGTAAAAAAATAATCCAGCATGTATTATAAATTATGAATACATCTATACTCACTCAAAACCAATTAATTCCCTGGAACTTTATTTTAAACCAATACCTTTGAGTGTATTTTAGTACAAAAACAACGAAATTATTGTTCGGTATAATTTGCCACTGTATCAATACTAATGTCTCTTCCTCGCTACCACCAAACTACGCACAAGTTCCCATGAAAGTTTTTAGCTAATAGTCATCATTTGAATCAGAAAAAAGACACCTGGACACGGGAATCAACCCCGGGACCTTTGACTTAGTGAGCCAAGGTTTCGTCACTGGGATATTCAGGATTCCCCTAATTACAATTGTTATTTGCAACCTGTTGGTTGATATTCATTGATAGTCTCTATTCTAGTGAACCCACCCCTTGGTACAATGGTCAGTGCACCTGGCTACCAGCCTTGGGATCCCAGGTTCGAGTCTCTAATGGTACCATGAGTATTTTTCCTGGTAGGGGAACTATCCTTAGTTTACAGTAAATAAGCACCGGCTAATATTCCAACAAGTTGTGCTACAAGTACTGTAGCTCAGATACATACACGAGTATACTGTATATACTTTGATAACTAGCCGTACACACGGTAATAGTTGACTTGTACTTAATTAAGTACGAGATTATCGTGTATGTGGACGTAGCATAAACCTTAGAAACAAACACAGGTGTCCTAGAATTATCTTTAAAATGGCAGCATTTGGTTTGCCGCTTGGATGTTTTGTGAATCACTAATGACGCTCACATCGAATGTTTTTAACTTGGTTACTTTAATAAAACAACAACTCTAGGTCTTCTGTGTCAACATTTCCTTGATTGGTGATTACATGTGTTTTAGTAGATATTTCATGTGTTTAGTATTAAAACTACCAGCTTCGGTGGCCGCATGGTCTAAGGTGTCACTCTCGCAATAAGCTAGACGGCTGATAAAGGGAGATGTGGGTTGTGTGTGATGAGTTAATTTTTTCCTAAATGGGTTTCTATTCAACCTAAACGCAAATGTGGGTACACTTCTTGTAAATGTATCTTTCCTCATCCCTAACACATTAGAATAATAATTAGTACATGAGTGTATAATCCGAACGGGTAGTAAGATGCAGTGCTAAACAAAGCATCAGCGTTGTAAAGATAATTTCCAGACGCTCTGTATGTCAGTATCTTCTGGTTTAGGTCTAGCGATAGGGAGGTCGGGGTTCGAATCACAGACAGTACGCGACTGACGTAGTTGTCCACGTGGCCACCAGTGTGGGTGAGTGAGGAGTCTCTTCTACAAGTGAATATGAAAACCATTTCAGAAGTAATCATGTCTGACTTCCTGTACATGTTGTGCGCGGTGCTTCAGGCTGACGCTGATACAGAACGATAATTGGAACAGTAAATACCGATCAAACCGTGTAATCACAAGATGACGGATGAATGTAATCTACGCCTTAAGTAAACCAAGGGAACCTGTTGTGAGCTGACACTACTGAGTTAAGTGGCCATATTTAAAAGTTGGGATGGCTGCTCTTAGGAGAGTGAGAAAGAGAGACAAGTGTTCTTATTAGCCATCGTGGTGGGTCCTTGATGAAATAAAGAGGTAGTGAAGGCCGAAGATTAATAGCCGCGTCATTTAAATAGAGGTGTGTGTGTGTGTGTTGGATTGGATAATTTAGTGTATACTTGATTCGTAACGATAACATATATAATGCTTTAACTTGAGTTCCTAGTTAAGATTACAAATAGTTCATTTAGACGATCTCGACTGCTTTCTCAAAACAAAGCAGACCATTCGTAACGTATAAATGTTTTTTTTTAACCTGTTACGTAATGATACGTATCATTTAAAAGCAATAATAACCATACTTTACGCGCTCCGCTTCTTACTATCCACGTATTAACATTAATTACGACCCTATAATTTAAATAGCTACTTTTTTTTCTGTCTTTGTTTGTTAAAATGTTGTGTACTTCAAGCACTTTGATTAAACGTTGTTAATTTACTCATAAGTATTTTATTATTAGTTTTGAGTTCCTTTTTTGGATCAAAACAGGATTTCTAGGGTGTCTTCATTTACCCAGAGGGAGAGTGGGAAATCCAGTTTGTAAACACCTTCTCAATGCAATCGTCCAGGGTTCAAACCCCTATCACAATACAGATTAGATGAGACTGATGATTTCGTTCACAGTCCCGTTGGTGCAGATTTCATTTACTCAAATGACGTCAGAGATAGAGATAAATGTTGATATTATTTGACGCTGGGAGTTAAATATCACTGTCTAGTGCAATACGTCTGCTTGTATGCATAAACTTAAATAACGAAACGAACAAAAATAAGTTTTCGTCACATCCTGAGAATGGGCATAGTCTAGTAGTAATAAATATGTGCGGGCGTACCTGCTTACTTTACGTCACAGTCCCATTTGATTTTTAGTGACGTCAGGCGCAATGTTTGTGGCTAGACGTGCACTGTCTAGTCAGTAGCAGATTTAGTCTTAGGCCTGTGAGTCCCGGGCCTAGGGCGGCAGATTTTGAGGGGCGCCAAAATTTTTAAGATGACTAAAATTAAAAATCGATTGGGTTTTCTGTAAACTGTAAGACCAAATTTTAAAGT
>CABEEJ010001022.1:157475-172742 GCA_901482245.1 Timema douglasi | reverse complement strand
GGGGGGGGGGAGGGTGAATGTGGGGCAGGAGGTTTATAAAAGGGATCCCCCGTGCAGCATCCTATTGACTAGTAGCAGAAAACGTGACATGGGAACATCAGTGTAGTGTTTTTATAACTAACTCCTGGTCTCGCCATTCCTCGTGTGTGAGTGTGTGAGTGTGTGTGTGCAACGAAAGACAAGGAACAAAACGCGCCATCATGAGGATAGCTTGGCTTGTGATCCCGGTGAGTGCAACAACTGGCTTGTAAATTGTTTTGAGAGCTGTCGTCGATAACGGCAGGAAGGACAGTGAACCCGCCTTCGAGTATCCATACGCAAAGTCATGTGATCAGTAGTTGTCACGTTTGATATATATTGTCAATACATATGAAATAACAATAATAATATAGTGGCATGTTATCAATGTTGACCGCGGGGAAAAAAGTCTGTATTTTGTATTTATTTATTTGAGGTATTTGACGTGCACTTTCTGAACCGACTGATAATATCAGCACACGAGAATTTCTATGAGCGAGAGCGAAAGAGCCTATCAATAGTATTTTCACATACCTTCCAAGGTTCTTTTACAAGCCACAATCGACACGGGACCGACGACTTTAGTTGGGCTACGGATGTTTATCGCTCAAGATAAATTCATCGACCCCGACTAGGTTCAAACCAACGAACTCATCCCTAACACACTATCGTAATTAGTACATATATGTTTAAGAACCCCGAACGGGTAGTAAGACGCGGTGATAAAAGATAAATAGGAATACTGCAAGCTGATTGGTCTAGATACCCCATACACCGTGTTTTGTGTGATGACTGCGTCAAGGTCAAGTAATCCAGGACAGGACTCCACGATAGACCCACATCGTTTGAAAATAGAGGTGGTCCTGTCCCGTGTGAGGTGTGGTTGGTCAAATGGGGAGAGAACATAGCACAGGTACAGTTTTAACGAGCTCTGATTACTCAGGATACACTGCACTACACGGCACTGGTGATGTGTCATTGTCAGGACAGGATAAGGCTAACGGATGCTCACGTGGACTAGATGTCTGGCTAATCTTGTCTGCCTTATTGGTAACTGGGAGGTCAATGTTCGAATCCAGTTTGGTCGTACCAAGGATGTGTTATTCACTAAATGATTTCCCACTCTACCAACACGCAAATGTGAGTGCATTTACTCTATATTGTACTATCATGTTCACCCTAATAGTATAGCTACAGTAGCCCCATGACTTCTTTGGTGTTGACTGACAGCTCACAGCTGACTTCTGACAGTCAACATTTGGGTATATACCTACATTTGGATTGTCAGAAGTGACAGCTGATAAGCACGTGTTTTTTCAGATCATATGGTTCGGTGTAGGGATACATAATTTGGTCTGGTAACTTTTCAAAGCTGCAAGTCAGCACCAAAGAAGCCATGGGGCTACTGTATATGTGAATATATCCCTGACGGGTAGTAAGACGTGGTCGGCAACAAAAAAACAGCATGTAACCTAACCCACTTCTCTTTTCTCTTTTGGGTTCTACGCGTACATTAAGTTATGCTAGTGGAATAGAAGTGGGAAAGGTAGAGTTTTAGTTGGAATGCACCTGTATTTGTATGATGGGAGAATGGAAAAACATTAAGTAAAAAACAACCCCAGTACATCCGATCCGGACTCGAGACCCGATCCTACCTTAAAGTTAAGGGTAACTTACTGATAGGCCANATAAATGTATAGTAGCCAACCTGTGTAGTGGTTTTTTACCCACTCTCCCGAAGTGAATGTTGAAGCAATTTATTAAAATGTCACCTTCCTCACCTTGTTTCTCAAGGTTTAACATTTATTATTATTATTATTTGTATTATTATTATTAGCACCGCGTCTTACTACCCGTTCGGGTTATACGCACTTACGCTAATGTGTAATGGTAGGGTGATTGTGAGATGAAATGGAGGACCTACAGTTTAACGTGGAATCCGAACCACGGTGGAGGCCTGGCATTCCCCACATTCACAAGATGTCTTGTCAGAGGTGAAGGAAGGGTTTGGTAACCAGATAAATCTGTGCCGGGACCGAGGATTGAACCCCGGCCGCCAGCACAGAAGTCTGACACCTTACCCCTAGACCGCCAGGTCACCTACTTGACAAAAATAATAATCAACCTCACTACAACATACCGGGATTCGAACCTCTCGAGCTTTAGATTATCAACAGTCCAGTCTATCGCGAGAGTTATGTCTTAAGCCACCGAAGCGGGTGCAGTTAAATGTCCCAAATATTCAGTTTTTTTTATGAAACTACCCGAGTTTTCCCGGTCCTCATGTGAGAAAGGTATTTATGTCGCTACCAGAACAACAGACAGGCTCTGTCGGTCCTGTAAACACGACACTACACGACACGACACTGTCACACCAGAGAAGTGGGTCAGCCGGTCAGTTTCTCCCCGGAGAGGCGCTAAGTCTAACCAGCCGGGCGCAGTGAAAGTCTCTCAATTAGAAGAACAAGGAGTCCACATACACACATGCGTCACGGCTCGGGAGGACGCGGTTCGCTCCCGGGGCGGGTTTATTCGAGGATATTAACATGCACTTTCTAAACACACTTAGTATGTTAGCACGCGCGTCCGCCTTTTGACACAAAGATCCCAGGTTCGTTTCTCGGCATGCATAAAAAACATTATCATTGTTCAAATTATCTTCCTATCACAGGGATACATTAACAAACGGGGGACTGGATGTTGTGTCTGTTCTAGTTGGTTTGTAAGTCGTGTACTTTAGAATCAGTTCAAAAGATGCCCGTTAGTTACACCGAGGCCACACTCTAGTGAACTCCGAATTACTCGTGCTTAAACTGTTTTGGTAACCGCGTGTAAACTAAATTCTAGACCGAACCGGGAATTTAACCCGGTTCCTCTAAGAGGCTGACGGTCCCGAGAAGTGTTAGGTCTACACTCTAGACTAAGCAATATCTACTTAACCTAGAACAGCTTATTACCACACTCCCGACCCTAGAATTACAGAATACTGGATCACATGTTACACACATTCACATGTGTGGGTAAAAAGGACGAGGAAGGTGAGCTATGAAGGGAATGTGCTTAGAGAGAGATCGGGGAACCACGCCGAACGAGGCTGACGCCCTAGTCTGTATGCCCACATATGCGAGTCGACGATACTTTATTTTAAACCTCGCTTGGGTTATAACTCGGGTCCCTTACCCCTAAGTCCACTATAGTACGTCTATTTTTCCGAGCTCAAAGGGTCTTGGCTTCGAGCCCCGTCGAGGATCTATAGTTAGAGCCCCGTAAAAATTGTGAGATGCGATAAAGCGAAAAGTGTCATAAAAAGATGGAATCAATTGCTTTTTACTTCGATAGTTTTTAGATATGTTATTATTATTATTATTAGCACCGCGTCTTACTACCCGTTCGGGTTATACGCACTTACGCTAATGTGTAATGGTAGGGTGATTGTGAGATGAAATGAAGGACCTACAGTTTAACGTGGAATCCGAACCACGGTGGAGACCTGGCATTCCTTTTTAGATATGATTTACAATGTTTTTGGAAAGGGAAATAAAACCAAATTGTCTTGTTACACGAAATCCTCCTATAAAACGAAATAACACCGCTTTCACAACAACAAAATCTTTAAATAAACACGAAAATAAGAATAAATTAAGCATAAATTTTGACCATGTTGTAATTAGATTAGTATTTTGTCGTAGTGTAAGCGTATTTCTATGAAAATACTGCAATTGCGACTGTCGACAAAATAGGTAGTGTAATATTCAAGGAAATGCAGCAGCATTCTCAAGATGATATGAGCGCCCCCCTGTCACTCCTCTAGGTCGACCCTGGGCTGGTAGTAGTTCCCCTCGAGTGGCGCCACAGTCGTTTGATTACAACACCTCGGGGAAAGCGACCTTGGCCGTGGAGGCAGGTCGCCGGTTCACACCACCTTTCGCCCCGGGGGATTCCCTCCAACACGGAACATCAACTATTGGATGTAAAGTCCAGCCCATAAAAAGTGGCGGGTATTTAAATTGCAACCGAACCCACTTTTCTTGAGCGGGTCTGGACGGTGGGCAGTCCAAGGAGTTAAGACTCACCTTCGGGACTACGTCTGTCCGTAGTTTGAATCTTGGCTCGGTAGACCAATTTGTTTTGTTATTAAATGCACCCGCATTGGCGTAGTGTGTGAGCGGGGAAACCATTTAGGAAACAAGCCACTCACGGTACATCTGACCGGGATTCAAACCACAACCTTCCAGTCAACGGTAAACCAGGCTGGGACCCCGGGCTTCAACCTCCGGGCAGGTACATTACTAGTAGTATTTTTCCAACAGTGGAATCTTATCCTCTTTCAAGGAGAATATCAGTGCAGTTCTTTAAGATTATCCCTCCTCAATATGGTCCCGTAGGTCATTTTAAATATTATTATTATTATTATTATTATTAGCACCGCGTCTTACTACCCGTTCGGGCTATACGCACTTACACTAATGTGTAATGGTAGGGTGATTGTGAGATGAAATGGAGGACCTACAGCTTAACGTGGGATCCGAACCACGGTGGAGGCCTGTCATTCCCCACATTCACAAGATGTCTTGTCAGAGGTGAAGGAAGGGTTTGGTAATCAGATAAATCTGTGCCGGGAGACCGAGGATTGAACCCCGGACCCCCAGCACAGAAGTCCGACACCTTACCCCTAGACCGCCAGGTCACCGTCATTTTAAACCCCGATAGACCTTACCGGCGCCATTCATCTTCCTTGTCCTGTTCCCTTAAGTTGATTGTTGTTGCTCCTCGTCTTACTACCCGTCCGGTCTGCACGCATCTCATTGCAGTGGCACTAATGGGGTAGGGATGAAAACTGTAGAATTTTACCCACATTTGCGTGGAGGGAAAATGGGATAGCTTTTATTAAAAATCTCCCTACAGTGCACCCGGCTAGGATTCAAACCTCAGCCACCACGTCGACGACAGCTCAGTATATTGTGAACCTAACACCCTGTACCGCACCACCACCAGCCCGCGTGAAACCTAGTTACGAAACAAAGTGTAAATAATTGTTCAGGTCTGAGGGAGTTTGTTTTTCATCTCTCTCCGGTTGGCTCACCTGACAAACATCTACAAACTAAACAGAAGAAAGTCAAAAAGAGTCTGCGAACCATGGACGGCTTCTTATTACTTTCTCTCCACCCCTCTGAGAGAGAGAATATTGTGATCGTCAAACTAAAAAGGGTTAGAAATTTTGATTACTATCAATGTTTCACGACTCCCTGAACCGGAAATAGTGGTTTTCGCGATGCCGTCGGTCCGTCTGAATCTCGGCATAGAGCAAGAACCATTTTAATCATTGTACTAAAACCTGGGATCTGGGGTTTCAGTAAGGTTCTCCAAGAGGGGAGGGTGGGGCTGGGGGGTTAGAGTTATACACCCAACCCTAAAATTTAAAGTATTTTACTTGAGAGCAAAAAAAAGAGGAATATGATTTTCTTAAAATCAGCTCTGATGATTTTCAGTATAATTTGTATTTAGACATTGTTTAACATTAAAAACAAAATGGCGCATCTTGAAAATTACTTTGATGGTTCGTTACATAGGCAGAAATTTCCAACTTTAATAATATCTCACAAACCCAGCCGGGGTCGACGGATTTTTCTTGAGCGATAAAATCCGTAGCACAACTTCCTTCGGAGGGGAAGTAAAACCGTCGGTCCTGTGTCGAGTGTTACTTGTAAAATAACCCTGGAAGGAATGTGAAAAATACCTTTCTCGGTAAAAATTGGGAAGTCCTTTCGCTCTTGCTCATAGAAAATCTCGTGGGCTAATATTATCAGTCGGTTCAGAGAGTTAACATTAAATACTTCAAATAAATAATAATATTTAGCACCGCGTCTTACTACCCGTTCGGGTTATACGCTTTAAGTACTAATTACTCTAATGGATTAGGAGTTGGGAAGGTTGAATTAGAGGAAGTGAACCTGCATTTGCGCGGAGAGAAAGTGGAAAACCATTTAGGAACCACCACCCCAGTTCACCCGACCGAGATTCGAACCTCGATCTCCCCGTCCTCAGCAGTCGAGCTCAACACGACAAGCGCGTTAGCCAACTACGCCACCGAGGCGGGTTTCAAATAAATAAAAATAAAAATATCCTCACCATTCTTATCTCCACAAAGATGTGATTAATATTGAAAATCAAAAATGTAATATTTGAAATATATTTTTATAAAACCAATAGTTTCCGCGCACCATAAGCAAATATATATTTTTTAATGTAGGTCTGGGAAATGAGGAGTTGATGGTTATGATCTTTGGTGGGAAGAGATGTTCCTCTTTCCTTGATGTTTATGTAACACTGTATTTTATTTCATTTCACCTGTCTTAATAGTTTTAAATAAATGTCTACATTTTTAGAAGAAAGAGAAGCGAGAAAGTCTGGCTGATTCACCGTACTATTACTTTATTCATCTCGGAAGATTTGAGGGCAATGTAACAATTAACAATGTTCAACTTTACTTGATGAGAAGGAGGAGGAAAAGAGGGAGGGACCTTTTCACTGAATAAGAAAAATTTGGAAATAAAACAGACAAAAATAAAGTTTGTCTTCTGACCTGCATTTGTACGTTTATATCCGTTTCGTTGTTTAAATTTTGTCTATAAATGTGTTATCAGATAACAAAATAGGTAAATAAAACGAGCCATGCATTTGTTTGTGATTGTTATTTAGAATTGCACACGTACGAAATTATGGTTTTTCATGGTTGTCTGAGTAGTTATTAATATTGATTGCACTATTTATGTCCCCTGTAGAGTGTTCTGCTGTTCCTGTCTGAGTAGTTATTAATATTGATTGCACTATTTATGTCCCCTGTAGAGTGCTCTGCTGTTTCTGGCTGTCAGCCTGACTAGGGCGGAAGATTCCAGGCCTCTCATTCGGATCCGTAGAGAGCCTCCCAGCAGCTATCATCCACCTCCACGACCACACAAATCCAGCCGCAGGCCACCTAGACCAAGCTACGGCCCACCCAAATCCAGTTATGGACCACCTAAAGCCAGTTACGGGCCACCAAAGTCAAGCTATGGACCTCCAAAATCAAGTTATGGTCCACCACCTAAGTCAAGCTATGGACCTCCTAAATCAAGTTATGGTCCACCACCGAAGGCAAGCTACGGACCACCTAAATCCAGCTATGGTCCACCGCCAAAATCCAGTTATGGCCCACCTAAATCCAGCTATGGCCCTCCACCAAAATCTAGTTATGGCCCACCTAAATCCAGCTATGGTCCACCCCCTAAAGCTAGTTATGGTCCTCCCAAGTCAAGCTATGGTCCACCTCCCAAAGCAAGCTATGGACCTCCCCCATCAGACTCCTATGGAGCACCTACAGACTCCTACACTGCCCCTGTATTTACCTCTGGGAGCTATCCTTCTGCCAAGAAGCCATCTAGTTCTTACGGTGCACCTTCTAGTGCTCCTTCTAGTTCTTATGGTGCACCTTCTAGTGCACCTTCTAGTTCTTATGGTGCACCTTCTAGTGCACCTTCTAGTTCTTACAGTGCACCTTCTAGTGCACCTTCTAGTTCCTACGGTGCACCTTTCTAGTTCTTACAGTGCACCTTCTAGTTCTTATGGTGCACCTTCTAGTGCTCCCTCTAGTTCTTACAGTGCACCTTCTAGTTCTTATGGGGCACCTTCTAGTGCTCCCTCTAGTTCTTACAGTGCACCATCTAGTTCTTATGGGGCACCTTCTAGTGCTCCCTCTAGTTCTTACAGTGCACCTTCTAGTTCTTATGGGGCGCCTTCTAGTGCTCCCTCTAGTTCATACAGTGCTCCTTCTAGTTCATACAGTGCTCCTTCTAGTTCATACAGTGCTCCTTCTAGTTCTTATAGTGCTCCTTCCAGTTCTTACAGTGCACCATCTAGCTCATATGATGCACCACAAGCACCATCCAGTAGTTATGGTGCTCCCCAAACACCAACAGACTCTTACGGCGCCCCAATTGCTGGGCCATCCAGCAGTTATGGAGCGCCAAGCCAACCATCTAGTTCCTACGGTGCTCCGAGCAGTTTTGTATCAGTAGAAGCTCCGCAATCTTCAATATCATTCACAATACCTTCATCTTCATACTCTGCACCATCCAGCTCATATGGGGCACCATCCAGTTCTTACGATGTACCACAAGGTCCTTCAAGCTCATATGAGGCACCATCAAATAGCTACGGAGCGCCGTCCAGTTCCTACGATGCACCATCTCCCTCCTACAGTGCACCATCAGACTCGTACGGCGCACCATCATTGACAGACTCCTACGGCGCACCAACCAACCATTACAGTGATCTGTACGGTTCAGGTTCGGAGGATCACGAGATCACCGCCCAATCATCCTTCCAGGAGCCCCACCAGACATTCGGGTTCGCGCCGTCCTCCGATAAGGTCAAAAAGAGCCAGAAGCGTCACAAGAACAAAGAAAACGACAGCAACAACAAAGAGTTCTCGTCCGTGGCTTCACAGGCATCATCGGATTACTACGCCGGATCAGAGTTGGACCCGTTTTACAAATCTACCGGTGATTCTCAACAGTCGAATTCAGAACCACTCTCCCCGAACTATTTTGACTCTTTCTCCCCTACATTCGGTAGCAGGATCAAGAAGACCCAACAGTCGTCCAGTCTCCACCAGGCGGCCGACTCCCGAGGAGACAACATCATGGGTGACTTGACGATCGGCAGCAGAGTGAGATTTCCGGACGAAGAGGTGGGCAGCCAATCACAGCCTTACGGTCAGTGGGAAGTGTCGAGTTTACAAACCGGTGGCTTAGTAGGGAGGCAAAGATAGTGGAAACTCAGCTCAAACATGAAATTATTATTTTTTGTACATAATTAAAACAAAATATATTGAGTGACTTACTTAAGGATAAGTTTCAAGAAAATGCTGTTGTGAAAATGAAAGACTTTGCACTAAGACTATTTATGTTTTTAATATTATTTATATAAACATAGTTAAGAAAATATTTAAGATGAACACTCAACTTAATTTTAAGGTTGTAGCCTCAAATATATCATGTATTTTTTAAAGTTGGGTACGGCAATGAAGAAAATCTATCGGGCCAGACAAAGATGGTTCAAAATAAGCACCTCGTCTTACTTAGCATTCAGGTTATATGCTCAAGTATTAATTACACTAATGGGTTAAGGAAGTGTATCCACATTTGTGTGGTGGGGAAGTGGGAAACCATTCAGGGGGAAAACCACCCTTCATACACCTGACAGGGATCGAAGCACAATCTCCCTCTCATCGACAGTCTAGACTTTAGCGAGAGTGACATCTCTGAAGCTGGTGATTCAAAATAGGGGGGAAAACAAGAATGTATATGTATAGAGGTGACCTGGTGATCCAGGGGTAAGGTGTCAGACTTCTATGCTGGCGGCCGGGGTTCAATCCCCGGTCCCGGCATAAATTTATCTGATTACCAAACCCTTCCTTCACCTCTGACAAGACATCTTGTGAATGTGGGGAATGCCAGGCCTCCACCGTGGTTCGGATTCCACGTTAAACTGTAGGTCCTCCATTTCATCTCACAATCACCCTACCATAACACATTAGCGTAAGTGCGTATAACCCGAACGGGTAGTAAGACGCGGTGCTGATAATAATAATATATGTATAGATTCGGACATCATCAGGGTAGCGACCTGCATTGCACAATCCCAAGCAGGATTGTGACATGTTTCACAATATGGGTCACAACACCCTAATGGCATGGGGGGGATGACATCATCATGGCAGGTCAATGACCGCTTGGAACAGATACTATAAATAGCATTCAAGTGACCTGAAAGTAGTTCCAGGTCTAATCTTGCTGAGGGATGACATCATCAGGGGAAAGCCTGCCCAAAATAAGACTCCAGGTGAATTGAAAGTATGTTATGGGGGGGGTCAAAGGTTAAACTTTGCTATGTGGTCTTGAGTACTAATAGTAATGTAACACTATGGAGTTACCATGGAAGATAAACAGGACAAACAAATATTTCCTCTATATACTGAGAATTTGGGTTTGATCGGGTTTCAAACAACGAAACCTTTTGGTTTTAAGTCTGGGAACAATTTGACAATAGCTCTTATCTTTCTGGGTAGACAAACAGTACACAAATGTACAAAATGACAATTTTGATAGAAGCACTAGATCTTTTGTTTTTTTAGTAATAAAAATTGAAATCATAAGATCATATTTGTACAAAAACCATAAAACAGTAGTTTTTAAAAAATCTAATGACAATCATAAAATAATAAATTGTAAGATAAATAAATGTGTGTAGTTATCTAAATATTAGAAAAACAGAGTTTTTTTTTAAAATCTAAATTTTCCTCACCAATCCCTCATTTTGGCGAGTTAGATTTTACATGAATCCCACCAAGTCCAGCGTTCGTAGTACTTATATGAGGTATAGAACTCAATAAACTTTGACGCTTGAGATGCTAAAATATATGACCCGAGGTTTCAAATTTTGCCGTCAGAGTGATGGCGTGTCAAAGAGGCAAGTGATGTTGGCGTCTGAACAAGGCCAAAGATATTTAGGGTAGGTGACGGTGTGTTCAGGGTTGCGCCTCTCTGACGAGAGAGGCCGATTCTAACCAAGGTCACAAGATTTGACGGCAAATGGTGTTTTTCCCCGGGAGGTTGGAGTCACCTGGCTATAGTCAGTTCTAACAGAATAGGAGTGAACCTGATTAGTGTATCTCCCTGCTAATAGAAGACAACTTTGGCAGAGGATGAGATTTTTACATTAGGGGATTGTGTGTCTGAATGTTTAGCATCCTCGTCTCCATTTGACGGAGTTTGGCTGACAACAAGAGGGAATGAGGTCCTTGGTCTTGTTCCACCGAGTTAATATTTTAGTGGAGCATGAATCAGGTGTTAAAAGGTGATAGATAATCTGTGGGGAGACGGCGGCCGCTCCCCATGTTTGGTTAGTGGCAGGGCCGAATTATAATAATAAGTTTTATTTTATATTCTCTGGTTTTAGATTATTAACTCGGGGCATATAAAAAGAGTCCCTGTAACTTTTTGTGATTTATTTTACAGAGTTTTAAAAGTTACTTATAAGGATCTTATATCTTTATAAAGAAAACCTCTTTTCGCTTTATAAGGTAACTGTATTATATTTGTAAGAAGGTACAGGAAAGGTGGATAGAAACATATAAAAGGGACGGACATGAAATGGCCTTTACAATGAAAAGAAGAACACAGTGCACACTTTACATTGCTGTCAATGGACAAAGCAATGTAAAGTGTGAACTGTGTTCTTCTTTTCATTGTAACAGCCATTTTGTTTCCGTCCCTTTTATATGTTTATATCCACCTTTCCTATACTTTCTTACAAATATTATAAGGATCTTTTTAAGAGTTTTTCTTTGGTAAGATTCGAGGGGCAAAATATAGTTAAAGTAATTGAGATATTGAAGAGAAGTTTATTTGTTTCTGTGACGGTTTCACCTAACTCTCCTTCCTTCCCCAACCCTACCTTACAGTGTTGCCACATTAGTTTCATACATTCCTTAGTCACAAGACAAATGTTCGTATTTATCATCATGAGGATGAATTATTTTATTATGAAATGAATGTGTGCAGTTGCTTTAACACAAATTGTGTGGTTACTGCCGGTGGCTACAGCTCGGTGAGAAGTGTCGTGGTGGGAGTCCCACGAGCTGGGCCCTGAGCCCCCCTCACCCCTGACATAAGAGAGAGAATCTCCCTACCTTCTTGTCGATGAAGGTCTTCCACTGGGGCTCCTGACAGTAGCGTTGAAAGTCGTCGAAGAACGCAGGGCCCCCCTGGGTCTGCGGAAGGTCCGGTAGATGAGTCGAGAGGGCGAAGCTAGAGCTGAGCTTGGCCAGCAGGGCCTTCACCACCGGGATAAGGAACGAGTAGTGCTCCTGGTTGTCCACTTGAAACAGTTCGACGACCGTTAGTATGGGGGAGGGGAGGGGACAAACATGTACATCTAGAACAGTTTTATCAAACTGTTTTTGTTCATGGCACACTTTCATCTGTCGTGAGTCCTTGCGGCACACTGAACATTCCAGTTGGCGATATCACGGGAGACATTGAACATACAGTGAAATCTTTTAATAGTGGACACCTCCTGGGACCGAAAGAAAATTACTTTATTAAGAAGAAGAAGAATTTAATTTATTTAAAAAAAAACTAACTGTTTGAACGCAGTTTAATCGATATGAACCTTTATAATGTGGATATTCGCCACAACAATCTAATTAATGCATTGTGCCGTATTGTATGCAGGGTAATTGTGATTAATAAATAAATATTATTTTTATTATTATTAGCACCACGTCTTACTACCCGTTCGGGTTATATGCACTTACGCTAACGTGTAATGGTAGGATGATTGTGAGATGAAATGGAAGACCTACAGTTTAACGTGGAATCCGAACCACGGTGGAGGCCTGGCATCCCCCACGTTCACAAGATGTGGAAATAGGTAAAGAATGCTAAGACACTTTGATAGGAATGTTTAAAAGAGCAAACGCAGGAAATGGACGAGGGTGAATTCAAATATTAATTGTTCAACTTAAATATATCATTCACCTTCAATAGTTCTCTGGACGATGGTGTTGATGATGAAGAGCATGTAGGCCCCTTCTTGAGGTTCCTTCAAGGTACGAGTCTGAATCAGGGCGTGCAGTTTGGCGGTGGCCATCGCGCACAGCTCCAAGTTACTGTTGGCCGCGCAGCTCAGTAATATACCTGTGAACATTATGTTGGACATGAGTGACATTTGAGGGAGCGTAAGATTCTAATGAAGATATTACAACTAGGGAAGGGGCTTGCAATCCTTTAATATATTTAATCCTAAAAGATATTTGATATTCAAGAATTTAAGAATGCATCGGAATCAAGATTAATAATAAAAGCTGATCAAATTTTTTAATGTATTTCATTTATTGAGTTCTAATACTGTTTATTGGTGGTTCAGAAGCAATTATAATTATAGAATGAACATAAAACTACTGGGCTGGGGCCTGGTTGTTAACACTTAATTGAATGTTTGAATGTTAAACTGGGGTCATTATGAGAACATATGTTAAAGATACTATTCTTCTCTTAAATATTAAGAATTAGAGTTGGCTCTCGATTATCCAGAGTCGCATTATCCGAGATGCGGATTTATGGGGGCGGTCAAAATTAATTAAGAAAAACATATTTGAGTCAAAAACCTTGTTACACATGTAGGAAGGTGCAAGTTTTTAATAGTGTGTTGCTGTAAAAAAAAACAAATACCACTCACCAAAAGCTAATTTGGCCATCTCCGCCCATTCCTCCACTGGACCTTCTTGGAATACCAGGAGTGCGTCCAACAAGCCCAGCACACCGTCTAGCAGCTGCACCAAGTCAAATAGATACATCAGCGAAAAACCAACATTAAACAATATCCATAAGTTTATAGATAAATATTTATCAGCATGAGAATAGATTCGAGAAAGGACAACAAGTAATCACTTCATTTTGAGATGTGCTATGCCGAGATTCGAAAATTTTGCCTCTGATCACAGTTCACAGAAGAAAGTAAGATGTTATCTTTGTGCAGTGGATTTTTTTTTTCGTCTTACTACCCATTTGTTTTATACACCTATGTACTTAACACTGATGTGTTAGTGACATAACTAAGCTTAATTTTTTTTAATGCACTTGCATTTGCATGGAGAGTGATTGAAGAACCATTTAGAAAAAAACTCAGTGCACCCGACTAGGATTAAACCATGATCTCCTTGGCTTCGGCAGTCTTCTATTGCAAGAATAGCGCCTCAAACCATGCTGCCACCGAAACAGGTTCTTTATTTTCCTTTTCATATTCTTTTTTTATAAATTTACAAGTATTATAATATTATTTAACCACTAAATCAAACCATTCAAAAAAATATTTTTTTTTTTTCCTAATTTGAGTTCCTTGCAAATAAAATAAAGTTAAACCTTCACAAGTTTAAATGAACTCAAACATAAAATACCATCAATGTAGCTTTTTATCTTTTATGGTTTTCCATTCTCCATCCAGGTAAATAGCATTTAAATTATTATTATTATTATTAGCACCGCGTCTTAATACCCGTTCGGGTTATACACACTTAGACTAACGTGTATTGGTAGGGTGATTGTGAGATGAAATGGAGGACCTACTAGTTTAACGTGGAATCCGAACCACAGTGGAGGCCTGGCGTTCCCCACATTCACAAGATGTCTTGTCAGAGGTGAAGGAAGGGTTTGCTAATCAGATAGCACTTAAAAACATAAGTTCCTGGTTTTGTTTCTTTAGATTAGATAATTTAAAGTGGTCAAAGCCAGACATCGACCAATAAAAATAGGAGCACCTCGTGTATGGTTTCTTAATAAAACTAGGAGCACCTCTTGTATAGTCTGTCAATAAAAATAGGAGCAACCTCGTGTATAGTCTGTTATTAAAACTAGGAGCACCTCTTGTATAGTCTGTCAATAAAACTAGAAGCACCCTTGTGTATAGTCAGCCAATGAGAAACCTCATGGTTTTCCGCACCTTAGTGGAGGCCTTCTTGGCCATATCTTCATTGGGGTCGAGCACCACAAGGTCGTACACCCAGCGCATGAGCTGAGCAGCATTCTCGGCATGCGCAGACAGGGCAAGGCTCTGTCCCACATCGCGCAGGTCTGACAGAGAGGCCTGCACGCCCATCTCAAGCAGACGCAGCTTCAGATGCAGGTGCGAGCAGTACAACTCGTTGTTCAAGCCCAGCAGGTTGATACAGGTCATCACCTGCCCTCGTTCCTATCACAGCAACAACGGTCGTGTAAGCTAACGGTGAGGACACTGAATCATCTCGAGAAGTAACACCAAGCAGCTGCACCGAGAGTAATCATACCCGCAGCACAGTGTTTACCATTCTCCCCCCAGGCAAGTGTTTAGGCACCCAAAATTCCCCGTCTTGCTTAGATAATTTAAGTCACATCTAGAAATTGCTAGCCCTATTCTTCCCTTTATGAGCAACATTTTGTTATATAAAGAAGAAGGTACAAGAAGGTATGAACGCAATATGGCTGTTACAATGAAAAGAAAAACACAGTTAACACTTTACACTGCTGCCACTGGACAAAGAGGTAATGAATGCCTTGGGAAGAAAATCGATCGTTACTGTCCAATCCCATGAGCTAGGTTAGAGGAAGTATAAGTCGGCGGGAGGGGAGGGGGGGGGGGGTGGTGGGGAAGTGATTGATTTTCTTCAAGAGG
>CABEEJ010001022.1:123615-157406 GCA_901482245.1 Timema douglasi | reverse complement strand
CACTATCCACCATCACTATCCTGTTAGGTAGTTCCGGCCAGTGATGCCGTCACTATTCACCTTCACCATCCTGTTAGGTAGTTCCGGCCAGTGATGCCGTCACTATCCACCATCACTATCCTGTTAGGTAGTTCCAGCCACTATCCACCATCACCATCCTGTTAGTTAGTTCCGGCCAGTGATGCCGTCACTATTCACCTTCACCATCATGACAGGTAGTTCCAGCCACTATCCACCATCACTATCCTGTTAGGTAGTTCCGGCCAGTGATGCCGTCACTATTCACCTTCACCATCCTGTTAGGTAGTTCCAGCCACTATCCACCATCACTATCCTGTTAGGTAGTTCCGGCCAGTGATGCCGTCACTATCCACCATCACTATCCTGTTAGGTAGTTCCGGCCAGTGATGCCGTCACTATTCACCTTCACCATCCTGTTAGGTAGTTCCGGCCAGTGATGCCGTCACTATCCACCATCACTATCCTGTTAGGTAGTTCCAGCCACTATCCACCATCACTATCCTGTTAGTTAGTTACGGCCAGTGATGCCGTCACTATTCTACCTTCACCATCATGACAGGTAGTTCCAGCCACTATCCACCATCACCATCCTGTTAGGTAGTTCCGGCCAGTGATGCTGTCACTATCCACCATCACCATCCTGTTAGTTAGTTCCGGCCAGTGATGCTGTCACTATTGACCATCACCATCATGACAGGTAGTTCAAGCCACTGATGCCGTCACTATTCACCCACCTTCCAGGCCTCCTTGCTGGCCCCCTCTACTCCCCTCCAGAGGACAGTGAAGAGGATGTTGACCACCAGATAACACAGCTCCTCTTCCTGGTCGACTAGCTTCTCATGGTCCAGATACTTCCACTGTCTGCACACAAACACAGGATACATTCCAGCTGCAGTTCACCCCAGACTTATCCTGATTTCTCAAGTTGACTTTGCTTTTGGAGATAGTATATTAGACACGCTAGAATTTAACTTTACATTTCTAGGCCTGGTGTCAATCAGCGTTCAGCTATGAATGAATCTATAAATGTAAGCGCAAATGGTTTTTCTTACCTTTGTTTTAATTATTTATTATCACCTCGTTTTACTGCTTGTTAAGATTATATGAATATATGACAATTACTCTGATAGAGTAGAGATAAGGAAGTAGCATTTTAGAGGTAATATACCCGCATTTGCGTTAAAGGAGAGTGGAAAATCATTTAGGAAAAACCGCCCCCAGTTCACACTACCAAGATTGTAAGTTACTTGTGTACTTTTCAGTGCTGGCCTGTCCTAGGTCTTACGACTGCTGGCCAGCACTATAATAAAGGTAATTAAAATAAATAATAATAATCATTATCATCATCATCATCACCGCTGACCTAGCCTATTCTGACACTGCGCCACTTACTTGAGCCCCTCGGACATGAGCCGCCCTTTGGTGTCCGACTCTCCATCCTCCAAGTTGCCGGCAGAGATACTATGTGAGGAGGATATACTGACGTCATCCTTGGCGGAGGAGAGACTGGTCCCGTCAAGTTGGTTGGGGGACGAGAGATCCTCATTGCTGCTGCTAGATTGGGACCTGCCAATATACATTATTAATGTTCAGTGCCTATCACTGCCAGAATTAAACCCTCACCTAGGATAGAGCCAAGAGCCTCTGCGAAAGGGACAAGCCAGAACACGCACCTGTTCCCGAGACTGAGCGAGTCGAGCTCCAGTCCCAGGGAAAGCTGCGGGGTCCTCACGGGGGCGGGCGAAGGGGTGCTCTCTCTCTCGGCCGAGACGTTCTCGTACAGGGACATGAGACTGCGGCGCTTCTTGAGACGAGACACGGCCGACTCCCCGAGTTCCTCCAGACTTTCCTGTGGGACAGAACACGGACCGTGCATGCAAACTTGCATTCCTAATATAATAATGTAAAGCAGGTGATAGTGAAGGAAGACAACCTAAAAGAAGAGTCAGGTTAAAACTAGGTAGTGACAAACATACTTCTTGCTTCATTTCTCTTAAACTTTTTACACTCTCAAAGTTACACACACCCGCCTCGGTGGCGTAGTTGGCTAACACACTAGTCGTGTTGAGCTCTACTGCCGAGGACGGGGAGATCGAGGTTCGAATCTCAGTCGGGTGAACTGGGGGTGGTTTTCCCTAGATGGTTTTCCACTCTCCCTCCACGCAAATGCGGGTTCACTTCCTCTAATTCAACCTCCCCAATTCCTAATCCATTAGAGTAATTAGTACTTAAAGCGTATAACCCGAACGGGTAGTAAGACGCGGTGCTAAAACAAAAAAAAAAAAACATTCTTACCTCAAGCCCACTAAAGCACAACTGAAAATAAAGCACGTTTGATTCTGACACGACAAGGTTTAGGAGTCGATGACATCACAAGCAATGCACACGACTGTTTTCACATGGGTGGTATTGTACTAAAGCATGGCTCATGCCGTGGTTCATGCCCCATAGGAACATGGCTTAATTTATCAAAGTTTACACGGTGTGGCGAATTTCACTTCTCACTCCCCACATCTGTGGTCGCATTGAAAGATATGTTGCCCTCATCTGGTGCAGATCTTACCCTTCTATCCTACTCTCACTGTTTATTACATAAAGACATTTGACACAATTTGTTCTTTATTTTAAAACCGCAAAATTTACATTCAAACAGATACGCCATATTTTTCATACCTGCATCTCCACGGTCTTTTGTCTAAAGACCGAGTAAGCAGAAGCAACCACGGAAGAAATGTTGTCCGCAGCGTAATGGATGTTATCAGCCACTGCATTCGTGACCGTCTCCGCTACTTCTGCAGGGCAGGTAAACGAATAACGTACAAATGGTTTGAAGAGTGTTTTAGTCTTAATTTTACAACTCCATTAAAGTAAATTCTATTCCATAATGGGATTTATTTGTTTTGATGTCATCCTCTTTGATTTTAACAGTTGCGGTCTAATCCATTATTTCTAAAAATTCAAATCTCAAATCAGAATTTTTATCATTGAAAAAATTATGAGCATAAGAGGATATAAAATATTAATAGTAAGTAGATGTTAACATTTATTGTTTTATTACATTCTAAGTAATTAAGGTGCACTTTCCGAAACCGGTCGGTGACATATTAACTAACTTAAGTTTAGAACAAACAGGACACTCGGTCACTCAGCCATTAATTCATCACTGGGGAAGAAGAAACCTTTTATTTTACCAAAGATAAACTTGTTGGTCATGCTGGGAATCCTAACTCACTAAGCAAACATGCTACCGACTGATCCAAGTTGTCGAATAATATTTTTTTCAATAGGTCATTAATTATTATTACATTCAGTTAAAAGTTTAAATAAAAATTGTTTGGGAGTCAAATCGAAAAAGAGGAATTCATAAACCTCAATATTTAAACATTATAAATTATTTGAGATAAAACCTCCTGACCTGATACTGAATTTGGGACCCATACCACGACCCCCCTCACCTTTGATCTCGTTCTCCAGGACTAGCGCAGCGTCGGTGACTTGTGACGATATTCTCGACACGGACGACGGTGAAGAGTTCAAGATATGTTCCAACTCGAGGTTCTCCTCGTCGAAAGACATGAGATCTGGGAAAGACTCGGAGTGGTCGAAGCTGACCGAGCTGATGGGCCTCTTGACCAGCAGCTTGGTCACACAGTCTTGCCAACCCGTCTGCGTGCAGGTGTGAATAATTAGTGGGTATATAACAAACTAACTGGGAACAATATAAGAGTTATTACGATTATTTAACGTGATTGTCTTTACATGTTTCTACATAAGTGTCCTATCATTATATACCTTTTTTTTTCATTTGTGTGTTTTTGATTTCTTCTTTTAGGGGGTTACATTGCTCATTTCACACTCCTTTCTGACGCATTCTTGTTCAGCCTTAGTTGAAAATTTATTTTATTCTTGCTTAATCTTTTATTTTGTTTTTGCTTAAGCTTTTATTTCATTAGATTCCAAACATATTTTGTTTAGTGTTTACTGAGTTGCTATGAATTTTAAGTTGCCACTCTTTTTTACTACTTGTCCAATGAGAAGCCTTCCTCTTTCCTGATTGGACAGGCGGGTTTCCCCCCCTCCCATGACTGACAGTTGGCATGTGACTCTCCAAGACACAACATGTATTTTTGTTAAGTGAGTATTATGTTTGGTTGTTGAGTTTGTGCATTCCTTGTGTTAATTTAAATGGTTCATTAGGGTGGAAGGTTCAATTGGCTGAGAAATATTAATCTTGAGGAAAAGAGAGCCTAAAGAAAGATAGCTTACAAGAACTTGACTTCTCATTTTATAAAGCAACATTCATCTAAATTCCCATACAGTCCACGTATTGATTATGATGGCTAATAGAACCTTCAGTTCTGATAGAATAAAACTTGGGTCAGGAGATGGGGCAGTATTGCAATATTATGTTTGTTCCCCCTTCATCATCAACTGTTTCCAGCCTGTGACCGCGTCAGTTAAGTAAAATATCTCCATCTCCCTCTATATTTCCACCACTCTAACACTATTGGTAATCTGCTCCTAACATTTCTTGATTAGCCTCCCCTGCGGCCTTTTTCCCCACCTCTCTTTTTTACACCCTCATTACATGGACATACCATCTCATGTACTACTTGTACCCCCACTGTACCCCGGAGAGTCTCCTCTTCAAGTCGTTGTCAAGTAGTCGTCGTAAAGTAGTCTTAGTCGTCGTCAAGTAATAGTCATCATCATAGCATAGTAGTAATAGTCGTCTAGTAGTAGTAGTAGTTGTCAAGTAGTCGTCGTCGTCGACGTCAAGTTCGTCATCAAGTAGTCGTCGTCGTCATCAAGTAGTCGTCGTCGTCATCAAGTAGTCGTCGCCATCATCGTAATGTAGTCGTCGTCATTGTCAAGTAGTCGTCGTCGTAGTCGTCATGTAATAGTCATCGTCGTCAAGTAGTAGTAGTCGTCGTCTATTAGTAGTAGTCATCATCAAGTAGTGGTAGTTGTAGTCGTCGTCAAGTAGTGGTAGTTGTAGTCGTCGTCAAGTAGTGGTAGTCGTCGTCGTCGTCGTCAAGTAGTAGTCTCCGTCGTCGTCAAGTAGTAGTCGTCGTCAAGTAGTAGTCGTCGTCAAGTAGTAGTTGTCGTCGTCAAGTAGTAGTCGTCGTCAAGTAGTAGTCGTCGTCAAGTAGTAGTTGTCGTCGTCAAGTAGTTATCAAGAAGTCGTCGTAGTCGTCAAGTAGTCGTCGTCGTCGTCGTCTGTCAAGTAGTCGTCGTCGTCGTCGTCATCAAGTAGTAGTTGTCGTCGTCAAGAAGTTATCAAGAAGTCGTCGTAGTCGTCAAGTAGTCGTCATCAAGTAGTCGTCGTCATCGTCGTCGTCGTCGTCGTCAAGTAGTCGTCGTCGTCATCGTAAAGTAGTCGTCGTCATTGTCAAGTAGTCGTCGTCATCGTCATCAAGTAGTCGTCGTCATCGTCAAGTATTCGTCGTCGTCAAGTAGTCGTCGTCGTCAAGTAGTCGTCGTCAAGTAGTCGTCGTCGTCAAGTAGTCATCGTCAAGTAGTCGTCATCAAAACGTCATCGTCGTCGTTAAGTAGTCATCGTCAAGTCGTCATTGTCAAGTAGTAGTCGTCGTCGTCAAGTAGTCGTAGTCGTCAAGTAGTCGTAGTCGTCAAGTAGTCGTTATATAGCAGTCGTCGTCATGTAGCAGTCGTTGTCAAGTAGTCGTTGTCGTCGTCAAGTAGTCGTCGTCATCATGTAGTAGTAGTCGTCATCAAGTAGTCATCGTCATCATGTAGTAGTCGTCGTCAAGTAGTAGTCGTCATCATCATGTAGTAGTCGTCATCAAGTAGTAGTCGTCATCATCAAGTAGCAGTCGCAGTCGTCATTGTCGTCGTCAAGTAGTAGTAGTCATCGTCATCAAGAAGTCATCATTGTCAAGTAGTAATTGTTGTCATCAAGTAGTCATCGTTGTCAAGTCATCGTCGTTGTCAAGTAGTCGTCGTCGTCAAGTAGTCGTCGTCATCAAGGAGTCATCATCATCGTCGTAGTTGTCAAGTCATCGTCATCGTTGTCAAGTCATCGTCGTCATCGTTGTCAAGTCATCGTCATCATCAAGTAGTCATCATCGTCGTCGTCGTCAAATAGTCGTCTTAGTCAAGTAGTCGTCATCGTTGTCATCAAGTAGTCGTCGTCAAGTCGTCATCATCAAGTAGTCGTCGTCAAGTAGTAGTCGTCGTCGTCGTCGTCAAGAAGTCGTCGTAGTCGTCAAGTAGTCGTCAAGTAGTCGTCGTCATGTAATAGTCGTCAAGTAGTCGTTATGTAGCAGTTGTCGTCGTCATGTAGCAGTCATCGTCAAGTAGTCATCGTCATCATGTAGTAGTCGTCAAGTAGTCATCGTCATCATGTAGTAGTCGTCGTCAAGTAGTAGTCGTCATCATCTAGCAGTCGCAGTCATCGTCGTCGTCAAGTAGTAGTCATCGTCATCAAGTCGTCATTATTGTCAAGTAGTAATTGTTGTCATCAAGTAGTCGTCGTCATCAAGTAGTCGTCGTCAAGTAATCATCGTTGTCATAGTTGTCAAGTCATCGTTGTCAAGTCATCGTTGTCAAGTCATCGTTGTCAAGTCATCGTTGTTGTCAAGTCATCATCGTCATCAAGTAGTCATCATCGTCATCGTCAAGTCGTAGTCGTTGTCAAGTCGTAGTCGTTGTCAAGTCGTAGTCGTTGTCAAGTCGTAGTCGTTGTCAAGTCGTAGTCGTTGTCAAGTCATAGTCGTCGATTCGTCATCATTGATTCGTCATCGTCAAGTCGTTGTCGTTGATTCGTCGTCATCAAGTCGTTTTTGTCATCAAGTCGTTTTTGTCATCAAGTCGTCATTGTCCTCAAGTCATCAAATCGTCGTCGTCTAGTTGTCGTCAAATTGTCGTCGTCAAGTCTCGAGTCTCAAGTGGTCAAGTGTCGAGTCTCAAGTTGTCAAGTCTCGAGTCTCAAGTGTTAAGAGAGTTTTGGAGTGTGAGGCATGTACCTGTTTGGCCAAGAGGTGAGGAGCATTGGGTTTCATGAAGGTCGATGTGAGTATCTTTCTAGCAGTTTCCAGCTTGAGGTCCAGATCTTCATAGGACAGGATTGAGATCAGGGACAAGGCCCCGGCATAGCCACCGCTACTGTCTGGAACAAGAACAGAGAGGTCGCTAGTTCAGAAACTGACCAGGTCTGAGAGTACGAGGATGGAGGAGTAAACAAATACTAGACATGTCAAACTCTAGTCTCTTTAGTATCCAAACGGTTGAGAATGGATTCTTAATTCAAGAGAGTGACATCTTGTGGGTTCTTGCCACATTTATTCTTCTTCCCCTAGGTGGCCTTTCTTAACTCAGTTTTTATTTAATTGGCTTACTTTTCTTGTTTTCGTTTATTTTCATTATTATTTCTTTGTTGGTTATCAAATTCCAGAGAGTTAAAGTCCTGGTATCCAAACAAAATGGCAATATTCAGAGTTTGGTAATCTTCAATTGTGACCATTATTAGGTTTTGTTTTTCATTTCACTTTAGTACCGGATAATTTTAGGCGTACTAGACATGACCTTTTGTGTTCTAGTGATCAATGCACAAACTAAACAAGGCATATTTATTTAGGTTATTTTTTAATACCCATAATATTTAGTTAGTTTTTTTGCAAATACACTGCAGTTCAGTATAAAAATAGTTAGCGTATTTTCATGTGAGATAAGATGCATCGAAAAATATTTTAATTGTAAACGTAAAGAAATTATAACTGTGAGTTGTAAAACTTGTGGTTAAAATTTCAGAATTGGAATTGAGATAAACAGGATTCATGGTATTTCTAACAATAGTTGTGTTGTTTTATTTTACTTGCGATATTTAAGGTACACTTTCTGAAATGACTGATTATATCAAAACACGAGAATGCTTTGAATGAGAGCGAAAGAGCCTACCAATTTTTCTGGGATAGGTATTTTCACGTAGGGTTCTTTTACAGGCGACAATCGACAAGGGATCAACGACTTTATTTCCCCTCTGAAGGAAGTCGTGCTATGGATTTTTATCGCTCAAGAAATATCCACTAACCTCGGCCGGGTTTGAACCCGTGAACATGCACTGAGGCATGCATTTTATCCCAAGACCGCCCCGAGGTCGACTATTGTTTTATTAAAGAGTAGAGCCTTCCTGGAGCGGTTTGTCCCCGTACCTGTGAGCAGCATCTGGTCGAGTAACATGGCAGTCACCTCCATGGACAGTCGCTGTCCCTGGATCATGGCCACGAGTCCGGGGTACATGCCCACAGGCGAGGCCCCCAGCATGGAAGAATCTTGGAGCCTCAGACGAGTCTTGTTCCTCTCGTAAACACGGTCTGATCGCAGCAACACTGACAATAGCTGAAGGGGGAATAGAGAGTTACTAGTCACGCCCTTGCCGACATGTCCGGAGCCGTGAACCTCTTGATGTGTCGTGTTTGACATTTTGAAATAATAAGTAGACTAAGTTTGGGCGGATTTGACATTTCAACTCTGAATATGAATCCAAATAATATTCATACTCGATCCGAAAATACAAATCTTAATCTTTAAGGAAAACCTATTTTCACATTCTGAGGCACATTTTGTTAAATGGAAGAAGGTACAGGAAAGACATATATTCATATCCAAGGTCAGATTACCTGTGTTTGTCCCTTAAGTTACTCATTCTTTTAGAAGAGTTACGTTGCACGTTTCATTCTCCCTCCTGATGAGTTCTGATAGAATGAAACCTAGGTGGAGGGATTGGGCAGTACGGATTGATTTTCTTTAAGAGACAACCATTACCTCTTTGTCCATTGGCAGCAGTGTAAAGTGTGAACTGTGTTCATCCTCTTTAATATATTTCCAACCACCTTTCCTGTACCTTCTCCAAATATAAATATAGTGTAATAAATAACACAGGAAAAATGTAATGACCTTGAGTATTTTCTGCTTGAGTTCCATCGTGAAATTCTTGTCGACAATCAGCGAGTAGAGCAACTCGGCCGAATGGGGCTCGTATAGCAGCAGGAACAGCTGATCTTTGCAATTTTTTCCTTCCATCAACGATATCAACATATCTAGAACCTCCATCAACTAAACAGAGAAGAGCACATTGGTCAAATGGGGTTCATAACGACAGCCATCAACTAAACACAGACAAACAGTAAAATATCCCGACCAAGTACAAACCTACAAACCTTCCCAAGCATCTTAACAATGTGATTTAAGTGTACTACCCTCCCCTTAATGTAAATACCAGTTGGTTTTTAGCTGAGCAGTTAGCGTACCTGACTATAACTTGTACCGCAGGAGTGCAAGCATGTCCGGACAAAGTAAGGGCTGCTTCACAGTAATATGATTTCCCACTCACTCCTCGGGTGAACAATGTTACGGTTCAAGACTTGCCTTACAAATCCTGTATTCTTAGATTAGACAGTTTCTTAAAGGTACAAACATGCATCAATAATAAGATTATTATTAGTAGTACCACATCTTACTACTCGTTCGGGTTATACGCACTTACACTAATGTGTAATGGTAGGGTGACTGTGAGATTAAATGGAGGACCTACAGTTTAACGTGGGATCCGAGCCACGGTGGAGGCCTGGAATTCCACACATTCACAAGTTGTGATCAATACAGGTCTTTTCAGAGGCGAAGGAAGAGTTTGGCAATCAGATAAATCTATGCCGGGACCAAGGATTGAACCCCGGTCGCCAGCATAGAAGTCTGACACCTTACCCCTAGACCGCCAGGTCACCCAATATCAATAATAAGAGAATTATGTTTAGTGTATTTTTCCGCAAATTGCATTTGTCTACCCATTTAAGCTGCCCGCATGTTTATACTAAAGGGGCGGGGATGAAGAAGGTAGAATTTGGAGGAAAACCAACCTCAGTACACCCACCCAGGATTCGAGCGCCAATCTCCCCGTCATTGCGAGTCCAATCTAGTGTTAGATCTTTGAACACCAACGCGGGTAATGTCACGCTCATTGAAAATGTGGCACCATTAAGGCCCTACTCACCAGCACCTCCTCTTTGACCGAGGTCAGGAACCCCAGGAGTGCCGATATCTCCTTCACACTCAACTCCTTCTGGAGATAATACTTGACCAGTCCAAGGAGCGACACTCGGATGGTTTTACTGTCCTCGGAAGTTAGAAGGTCGCAAGAAACGTAGTGCTGCCGTATCACATCCAGCAAGAACTGAACCCCGTACTTCTTACGGAAGAACTTGCGGTCATCTTTTATCACTGTCGAGATGTATTGTACATGGCCTGGAAATAACAAATGAACACTGTGATTATTGACAAGGAGGTGGCTCATTATGGATTGTTAAAGTACAAAAACTGCAAGAATATATTATATTTTATAATATTTGCAGCTCTAGAATTTTTATTTTTGCTGGGCTATTTTTAACTACTCCTTCTGAACATAAGTTAACTCATTCAAGTGATAAAAGGAAATTCAAGAAATCGCATATTTAAAATGTATTGGAAACTAAGCTCAAACTTAATGAACACATTTAGAAGGTCGCTAGAACCTCACAAATATTTTACTTCAAATCTACAAGTGACCAAAAATACCATAGTTAATCGAGTTACTATATATATTAAAATACCTGTAATGTATCCTTTGAGCTTGAACGTTAAGCCATTTGTTTATTAATTATTAATTATCTGACGAATTTATTAATTATATGTGCTGGTAAATAAAAAATCTAGCCCAAGGTAAATTAGTTTTATACAATTGATTAAGTTGATTATATATAAGGTAGAATAGTGTATAACTGGGAAATGTTATTTTTATATGCTATTTCAAGGATGAGTAAGGTTTAACTTAGAGAAAGCGTACCCGCATTTGTGTGTAGAGATAGAGTGTAAAATAATTAGGGTAAACCCCCCCCTCTGTATAACCAGTCAGGATTAGAACCATCTATTGATAGAGTGACGAGTAATATACTATTTGGAGAGGTAAGCGGGCGAGTATCAGTCGGTCCTCACCAATCCTGATGTGGAACTGACTGCGAGACCAGATCTTGAAGTTGAATAGAATGTGTTGGTAGAGAGCGCGGAGGAGAGGCAGGTTCGGGATGTCCCGTGTCATTTCCACGAGCAGTTGGGCAGCCATCAGGACATTCACATCCACCAGGTTCGGCTTGGTCTGACCATAAGAAAAACAATGATTTGATGAAACATTTATTGAAAACACTTTGTTTAACTAATTAAAAATCATGTATTTTATTGGTTAAACATAAATAATTAACTTAAATACAGAATATAATATTTACTAGCCTTATAAAGTAGGGAAATGTGAAAATCAAACAAATATCTTGATCCCATCTCAACTTGAAATATTAAAATGAATCTTGAAAATTTGAGAAATTTGAAAAAAAAATGAAAAAGCAAATAAATGTCCTAAGATAATGTAAATACCTAACCAAGAATTTAATATTTATGATAATACCGAAAACTAGGCCGCACTTTTTCCCCAAAAATGGGCTTCATTAAGAAATGTTTTGGTTATAAATATTGTTTTTCGTTATAAAACCTTGACATTATTAAGATGTTATAGTACGAAATTAAATTATAAATTATATACAATGCAGCTATCACCGTTTTATTAATTATATTTAAAATTTTTATGAGTTGTATCTTAGATGTTTGAATGGACTATGAGACAATCCAAAACAAGTACTAGACTAGCTGTCAAAAGGAACTCTATAAACTATATAATATGTAGGCCTACTTTAATAAAAACCTTCTCAATTTTCGACTTTCAAAGGAAGTAGTCTCGTTCTAGCGTCTCAATATTTTTTTTTAAATATTCTTTGTCTTGAATTTAAAAATTGGTTTTCACACATCCCTACTTTAAAGCAATAACAAACATATTTTAACTTTGATTCGGCTTTGCTTGAAATAGGAAAAAAAAAAAAGTTTTCGCACCCATAGAGTTGCATCATGAACTGTTTCCATCTTGTAGCGAGGATGATTAGTAAACTGCCTCCATCTCCAACTGTCCTTCCAACATTTTTCCCCCCTGCACTCTTTTGCACTCTGCTCCTCACACTTGCACACTTGGTGCTATCTCTTTATTTATTTATTTTAGATGACAAGTCGCGTATTTTCATTTTTGTTGACCTTTAAAAGTTAGTTAATAGAGTTGAGTCAAATAAACTCTTTCACAAATATAAATCTCCATTTTACCTACAAATATCTAAATTGAATCTGACATTTGGAAAAAAATTATGAACTTAAGAAGAAAGAGATACTTTAATATTAATATTTTTTTTTTGTTATAGTGCTTTCATTCATACAGTCAGTAAAGTGTTAAATTAATGGACTGGGGTCTGGTTGTTAAGTTTATACTATAATTATGTTGAAGGAAAACTACCAATAAGCAGTATTAAAGTTCTAAAACAAATTACAATTCAAAATAAAAAAAATATAGAATTTTTAATGAGATATTTTCTTGAATACTCAAATGTTTATTTAATATAATTAGTAGTTTGGGGGATTTGAAGGTTCGAGATTATCAATCGTTTAATTTAATTTCCAGATCCATAAACAAGACAATAAACTATTAAATTAGTTAACAGAGAGAGAACCAAGGACCATACGGAAAGAACCTACCCTTGCCAGAAGCACCCCGATAATTGATAGCCCGTTATTCTTCAGCAGCTGCTCTTGGTTCAGAGCGCTCCCTGAGATTATGTTCTTGAGCAAACTGAGAAACCCGGAAACTGGATTCTGCTCCAACTTCCAGTCTGGGGACAAACAAAACATGGGGCTTGTTTTATAAGAAGTTCCCTTTCCACCGACAATCAGGGAAAGTTATTCAAATTTGACATTATTGAAATGTCTTCTTTGATGTATTAATTACCTGCAAAAGTTAACCCGGGCAGTGGTTTTCTTTGAGTCAACGTGACAGAAAAAAAAACTCTTCCTTTTATTTTCTTCAGACCTAGTTTTTAATACATTTAAAAAACCTTGTCAAACATTTAAAATTCCTGCTTTGAAGTTCACATGTTCATGTGAAGGGATTACTAATTTTAAAATTTCCTAGAACTGCGTAATGCACATGAAAGACAAACAAACAAATTTTATTAATATAGAAAAGGTTCATCTAAAACGTTATCAATTGTTTCCAATAATTGTTACTGTATAATTTTTTTCTATATCATTAATTATTATTGTCATCACCGCGTCTCACTACCCGTTCGGGTTGTACGCACTTACGCTAATGTGTAATGGTAGGGTGATTGCGAGATGAAATGGAGGACCTACAGTTTAACGTGGAATCCGAACCACGGTGGAGGCCTGGCATTCCCCACATTCACAAGTTGTGATTAATAGATGTCTTGTCAGAGGTGAAGGAAGGGTTTGGTAATCAGATAAATCTTTACCGGGACCGAGGATTGAACCCCGGCCGCCAGCACAGAAGTCTGACACCTTACCCCTAGACCGCCAGGTCACCTATATCATTAATTAAAAAGAATAAGAAGGCAAATCCAATTGTAATTTTGTATTCCGCCATTGTGTCAATATGAATTTCAGGCTTCCAAATAACATTCTTCTATGAAAATAAAACTGTATGATTAGGAAACAATGAAAGGAGGATAGAAGGGCTAAGCCTAAGCTTACCATGGAAATGTAGGCTCAAAGTTCACAATTGAAACCCAACAAAACATAAGACAGTAATTTTCAGAGCACAACAGGGCCGCTCCATCAGAGTAGACTAAAACACAATGGCTAGAGACTACTCACCAGAGTACGAACTAGAAGGAAGTATCTCCCAATCGTCAGAGTCCATGGAGCCGTGCCTCTCCTCCAGCATCTTACATTCCTTCTCGACCGAAGGGGATATGAAGCTCAGATCTGGACCATCCTCGCACTTGGAGGCGTTCTCCAGAAGAGGGAACAACACATGTACACCCCCAATACCATTGATGGCTTTCTGCAACATGTGACGATACAAATTGTCAATTCCACGTTCTCGCGGCGTCTTACTACCCATTCGGGCTGTACACAAATGTTCTAATTATGCTAATGTGTCAGGGATAAGTAAGGTTGAATATAAAGGATATGTACCAAAATGTGTGTGGAGGGAGAATGGAAAACCCACCTCGATACACCTGACCAAGATACAAACCCCAATCTTACCGTCATCAGCAGCCCAATCTATTGAAAAAGTGACACTTTAGACAATTGGAACACAAAGGGGGTATTGATTGTGTGGAATTAGGGTCCTGTAATCTGTGTTTGAATTATTTCATTGGCCTTCATTCAAATCTCTTGGATACTCCAAGACTTGAATATATGAGTGTACCATCTCTACTCTTTCTATATCATATATTCAAGATGGGAATTTGGAATTCTCAAATAAGGAAACTCATTGAGAAGTGCCGAGGATTCGAGATTATGGATTCAAAATTATGCTTGTACCTTTTTTTCTTTTCTTATCTTTAAACAGGATGTGTTTCATAGCTCTAATATATTGCTTAATTGGTGTCTAACCCAAGATAACTATGGGATAAATTTAAAATCAGGCCACTGATAATAATAATTATTATTATTATTACTATCATCATCACCGCATCTTACTACTCGTTCAGGTTGTACGCACATACACTAATGTGTAATGGTAGGTCCTAGCATTCCACACATTCACAAGTTGTGATTAATACACGTCTTGTCAGAGGGGAAGGAAGGGTTTGGTAATCAGATATGTCTGTGCCGGGACCGAGGATTGAACCCCGGACACCAACACAGAAGTCCGACACCTTACCCCTAGACCGCCAGGTCACCCACAGATAATGAATTTACCATTTTACTATTTAAGTTTTCTATGGCAGCTTAGTAATTAATATAGTGAAGTAAGCCTTTTATTTCCTTTGTTAAGATTTGAGATTTGCAGATAAAATTAAAGCTTCATATCCGTGAAATGGTGGATTCAACCTCAGCAATAATAAATCTATACATCAAGATTAATCTACTAAATCAATCAGATTATATTTTTAGGCATGGCCTGGGTAAATACTGGTTCTCTACCTTGATGCCAGTGGTATGGGTGAGTTGTGCGACCACGTGCCCGTTGTACTTGCTCCCTGGGGCTAGGTCTACGCAGAGATTGTTCCAACAGGCGGCGGGGGAGTAGCAGAAGACAAGCTTGCTCGTCAGTTCCGTGTATTCAGGGAGGTCGTCCAGGGCAAACAGAGCGTGGCAGTTCGGGCCTACATCACATCAAACCAGGGTTGCACCAACATTACAAAACTAAACTGCTTGTCAACTTCAATTTTGCTTCAAAACAAAATTTTGGCTTTGACCATCACAAAGCTTAGCCGATATTGAAAGCCAAAATACAAAATAAATAATCAATTTTTATTAGTATATTATTTTAATGTAGGCCTACATGACAACATTTTACAATAATTTAATAGCATGTTGCTGGTCATCCGGCCCGGAGGACCAAAAAAGGAGATAAAAACTCAAAAACGGGGGGAATCAAAGAACAACTAACACATACAAACCAATAAAAATAGGGAACTATATCCAAATGAACTCGGTTGGACAAACTATTACACAAAGACTATTTTACAATATTAAATATATACAGTTCAGAAACTGAACAGTTGCAACATGTTTTGTAATTTATATTGGCTGAAAGCTGAGCATTTTTGCAGTAAGGCACTTTTTACCCATTTTTATTGTCCAAAGTTATATTAAATATTCAAGAGTATAAGAGTATAAACATATTTTTTCAAACACAAAACCATTTTTATAAAATATTCAAACTTATGGTGTGCCCTATATGTTTCCTAAAATTATGCAAGGCTTTATTTTTCATGATTTTCTCCTCTTCTCCCATGTAAGGGATTTTCTGAAACCCCCCTTTGTCCCTATCTTACATAAACTTTTTGGATTTGATAAAATAGATTATTCTTATCATTTAATTACTTTTAGACACAAATATTGGTAATAAAGAGTGTGATATGAAATGTTATAATACTTTAATTGCAGTGAAATTTTATAATTAATAGGTATATTTATTTTCTGCCAAATAATGTTTACTTAAATATTTTGTCTCACTATAAACATTGATAAAAAATCTAACATAAAATTAATTCTGACCTCCAAACTCTCATGTAATTTAAAGATGGCTCCTTATTAGACTAGACTATGCTATAATTGGAAAAATCCCTAAAACTTGTCAGAGCCTACATTTGTTTGTGTTATGTGCCCTGGACAAATACTTTTAGTGAATGTCATGATTAATATTGATGAGTCGTTAGGCTACTGCAAACAATTAACTATCAACCCATTACACGCAAATATGAGGGGATATCCTGATTTGGGGCAAGTATAATAATTATTATTATTATTATTATTATTATTATTAAATTTCATACAATAAAGAGTTGGATTTCAATACAAAAAAAAGTCTGTAAATAAAATAATTTTTCCAGCTAAAAATGGTAATAAACAAATTAAAATTAAATAGGCATAGGGCTATAAATAGAAAAATTCTTCATCTTTAAGTAATTGTGTTTTATCACAATATGGCCTTCATAATAACCATTACTTACTTTTACTCTTTGATTTGGGCAAATAAAGTAACCAAACTGTGACCAATGAATTAATTATTGGTTGTTTAAATGTTAAGATAATTGTGACAATCGAGTTGGTGGTATATTTCTTTTCTGGTAATTTTAGGTAACAATAACAATTATTATTATTATTATTATTATTATTATTATTATTAGCACCGCGTCTTACTACCCGTTCGGGTTATACGCACTTACGCTATCAGATAAATCTGTGCCGGGACCGAGGATTGAACCCCGGCCGCCAGCACAGAAGTCCGACACCTTACCCCTAGACCACCAGGTCTCCAACAATAACAATTAACGACAACATATGCTAGCTACTGTTACAAAGTATCCCTTTGTTTAGTTCCTAAACCCTCGATCACATTTAAATAAACAGAAAGTATAATTCACGTTTAAAAAGACCAACTTGTCAATTTCGCAAAAGAAGATTCAATTTGGTTTTATTTTGCATGTATGCTAAATTTTTTGTTCCATTTTTGAAATCAAGTTGTAAACTGAAGTACCATTAGGAGTGACAAGAGTGGATAGGATGAGAAATGATAGGGTGAGAAAGGTAGTTAAGAAGACGTCAGTGCAGGGCAGGAGAGAGAAAGTACGACGAAGATGGTACAGTCATGTGAGGAGAACGAAGGAGGGCCAAGGGACAAGTGGCTGAAGGGAGTGTGGAGGGGTGAGGAGAAGACTGGATCATTGTGGTGGAGGGAAAGGACCTGTCGGAGAGGTTGATGTTCCAAACAGACCTGGCTATTGGCTGGAAACTGCTCATTTTGATAAAGATTAAAGTTTCTAAAATGTTGCAATTAACTTTAACTGTGTCTTTATAGTCATTATGATGTGTAAGATAGTATCGAGGACTACGCCTTCAGATGACTTACCCGCGTCGAACAACGTCCTCGCCTGCAACTGGGTGAGCGCCTCGTGGAAAAGACAAGCCAGCCCCACCTGTCCCCGAAGACTCGTAGGGGAGCCCCATATGGTGTCTTGCATGCCGGCAGGGAAACTCTTCACGCTGGGGTCGAGTGGAGCAGACGAACGCAGAGGTAGGGTGAAATAGTTGGGTACCTGATGATCGACAGACACAAATATTAACAATTACAGAGATTAGACATATTATATATACACATCCAATGTCCATTTCCTAAGTTTTTTTCTTTATTTTATTTGATCCTTTTTACATGTTCATATTTAAATGTCCTATCATTTTTTACAAATTTCCCTCCCACTCCCCTTTCATTTTTTTGTTTCCTCTTTGGGACGATGTGTTGTGTGCTTCATTCTCCCTCCTGACGAGTTTCGATATAATGAAAACCTAAGTCGGGGATTGGGCGGTAAAGATCGATTTTCTTGAAGAGGCAGCCATTACCTCTTTGTCTAGTGGCAGCAGTGTAAAGTGTGAACTGCACTAGCTTGCTAGGCCTGTAGTAGATATTTCATAGTCTAACTTAAAACTAGGACAGGCACAACACCAAGCCCTTCGGCCGTTAATTTATCAATGTGAAAGGGTAAACCTACATTTGCCCAATGATACATTTTTCAGCCGTGATTGGAATCAAACCCGGGACCCTTATCTCAGTAGAGAGACATGCTACCAACTGATCTAAAGTGTTGGGATAGTATCAATATTGTTGTGAATTTTATATCGTTTGATTTTATAACTCGGATCAAACCAAAACGGAAAGAAATTGATTAGACTGCAAATACCACAATTTGTCTAAAATATGTTCATTTATTTTTATATATTTTTAATAACAATTTTTGGTGAGGTTAAGTAAATACTTATTAATTATAACCATATTGACCTGAAAATAAGCTGTGCTTTTTCCCACAAAGAGCCTTTAAAAACATTTGCACAGCCTATTATCACACCCTTGGATATTATGTAACCAATGAGTTAACTTTGAGGATTGAAGATATATATTGAAACAGTTTATAATCCCCACAACAGATGGTGCTCTCTGTCATTTAACTTTAACAAGGTGAATTGTTGGCACATGAGTATGTTGCAGAACTTACATTTAAACTTGATTAGTTTTGGTCCCTAGACCTAAAGTTATCTTCTTCTTTTTTTTATAATGTGACTCATTTTATTTAATATTATAATTATATTATATTTAACTAAGATATGGTTTGATTCAATAATTTACAAAAGATTTGTCAATATATGAGTTGTGGTGTAGCGCAGAGCAGCATAGCATAGCGTAGTGTAGTGTATTATTATTATTATTACTACTAGCACCGCGTCTTACTACCCGTTCGGGTTATACGCACTTACGCTAATGTGTAATGGTAGGGTGATTGTGAGATGAAATGGAGGACCCACAGTTTAACGTGGAATCCGAACCACGGTGGAGGCCTGGCACTCCCCACATTCACAAGATGTCTTGTCAGAGGTGAAGGAAGGGTTTGGTAATCAGATAAATCTGTGCCGGGACCGGGGATTTTACCCCAGACCCCCGGCACAGAAGTCCGACACCTTATTCCTAGACCGCTAGGTCACCCTAGTGTGGTGTAGTGTAGTGTAGCATGGCGCAGCATAGCATAGTGTGGTGTGGTGTAGTGTAGTAACTAGGGTTGTTGGATCATAGCGAGCGTCACCTGGTTAATGAGCGCCGGAAAGATTCCTCTATCCATTACAGCCCCAGGGAGGAACCCTCGCTCGGACTTTCCATCGCTACCGGCGCTCGATGACGCGTTGGATACACGCTGGACCACAGAACCGATGGTGCAAAAGGTGAACGGCTGAAATAAATAGGGCAGTCATTTGTTATGAAACTTGCGGTAACTAATAGAGGCAGAAGTTGTTAATGGCAATCAGCAATGTCGACAATATACCTTAGAGAATAAGATAAGAAGGGTGAATTTTAAGGGGTTATACGTGCAACCACCAACCTCTGTTGACTAACCATTGTAATGTCCTGGGGGTAAGTAACAAGGGCACATCTTGATAAGATAGAGATATAGGAAATTACTAACTTTTTATTTTATTTGAGGTATTAAACATGCACTTTCTGAACAACACAACTTACAAACTAACATAATTATATAACAGACAGAGCACCAAGTCCCTCAGATGATACTTTATCAAAGTGAAAGGGCAGGCCCTAATTTCGCCAACAATACATTTTTCTGCCTTTAATTGCCTCCATTCTTCTCCTCTCACTTGCACACTTAATGTTATCTGATCCACTCCTCTTTCTTTGTCTCTTCCCCACATATTTTATATATGTCATTCTTTTTGGGATCTTTTCCCTCCTCCTTACATGACCATACCATTTCAGTCTTGCACAACAGTGTGTGGATACAGGATCCATTGATATGCTATTTGATAGTCAGAAGATAAGAGCCAACTTACGTCGGTCATGGAAGGAGATTTGACGCTGGCCCCCATCCTCTGTATCCCGTCAATGTACACCGCAATCTGATTCTGGCCAAAAGGTCTCCTGAGAAATATAACAAGTCAAACAATGGAAGGGCATGAGCCTGGATTGTTTTCTACAGATTCACAACTTATCAACATCTTGTTAAATTCAAGTTATAGACAGCCCTGATAAACTATTTTGTGAACGTGAATCTTCACTTCAACTACAAAACTAGAATCTCTATACAGATCATAACCTTTGAAAATATGGCTTATATAAGAGGTTTATAATGTTATATTAATTCTTAGTTTCTATATAAAATAGAAATAGAATATGCTGCGCTCATTAAACTTTAATACATTCAGATAATTGTCAAATCAATGGTCTGGGGTCTGGTTGTTGAGTTTGCCTTATAGCTATGTTGAGTTTGAACCACCAATAGGGACGGTGAGAAATATGAAACAAATTCTAATTTAAAATTTGGAGGAAAAAAATATTCTCATTCTTTATTTTAAAGTTTATAATCTGATAATATGTTCTCAAATCCTCGAATCTCAAACATATTCAAGGACTCAAGGATCCTTACCCTAAATTCTATTAACCAAATAAATACATTTTAATTGGAGATGGAATCTTCAAATCCCTTGAATCCTACGGTATTCAAGACATTCGAGAATCTAAAAACCAGAAAGAGTATCTCAAATACAATTATGAAAACCTTGACTTAATATAACAATTTTAAGAAATTGGTAAAAGGGATAAAAAAAGACTGTGTAGTTGGAGGAAGAGCAAAATCACTAATAAAAGGAGGAATTGTAATAATATAATTCATAATCAANCCCCCCCCCCCCCCCCCCCCCCCCTTGTCCCAGTCCTCTCCTCCCTCCTACACTCTCCTACTTACGTCCTTCAGCCATCGGTCCCTTGGTCTTCTACCCACCCATATACAACATCCTCCCCCCCCTCCATTCCTCTCACATGGCCACACCACTTTAGTCAGGCCTTCTCTCTCTTCTCCTGGACTGGCTCCTTCTTTACTATCGCTCTTATTCTCTCATTTCTCATTCTCTCAAATTTGGTCACACCGATCCTGCTTCTTAGAAATCTCATTTCACTTGCCCGCATTTTGCTTTTATCCTGTTCCTTCGTTACCCATGAACCTTGAAAAGTGACAACTGATAGGGATCTGCTGAAGCCAGTGGAGGATGCAGAATTGTATTCAAAATCGGAATAATATAATTAACTTACTAAAAATGTGTTTTATTTGTTATTTATGATGTGATAGAAATAACAATAAAAAATCATTTGTCAGTGACGCTCAATCTTAAAAACGAAATTTTAATTCAATTTTAAATATTTTCATTTAAACTTAAATTGTACATTTGTAAAAGAGTTGATTTTTAATTTTGATTCGAAAGAAAATTTAATATCCAGTTTCAAGATATATATGATTCCACACAGCCCTAATAAATTCTAATATTCAATCTAACTAATAAAATGTACTTGTACATCCAAAGAGAGAAGTGGTATTTCACCTGGCGGCGATGTGGCAGATGTTGATGCAGTGCCATTGGCCGTCAAGAATCGGGAAGTCGGTCACAGTCGCCGTCAAGAACTCCTTCTTGGTGTTCACGCCCACCACCACGGCTCCGTCTGGACGGAAGAACGCTTCTAGACCCAGTCCGGTGCTCGTCAACAGGCTGACGAGTTAACGAACATATAGTGTTTGAAAACAAACCGAGGCGTAGCAAAAAGGAAGGGAACAGGCCTTAATAAAAGTACCTGATAGCGTAGTTCCCTAATTTTATAAGAAAATATTGCATCAAGTTTTTATAACTTTTAACTGTCGAGTAAATTGTGTTAAGCGTTTCTAAGTCCCTTCCCTCCTGATGATCTCCAATCAAGCATAATTTGTTAACACAAAAGTTTGTTATGGTTGGGTTCTTTTAAAAGGCAGCCATTTTTTCTTTGACCATTGGTATAACTGTAAACTGTGTTCATCTTTTCATCATTATCATCCCTCTTACGCGATGTTGTGCTATAGCTTTTTTTTTCTCCCCTAAATAGTTTCCCACTTTTCCTATATGCAAATGTGAATACATTTCCTTTAAATTCTACCTTACACTTTAATTATTTTTCCCACTGTAGCTTAGTACCCACTTGGCATATAAGCATACATTAATTATGCAAATGAGACAGGGATAAGGAAGGTATAAATTCAGGGAAATGTATTTGCATTTTCATTGAAGTAGAGTGTAAAATAATTTAGAAAAAAACACCACCAGTACATCTGACTCGGATTATAGCCCAGGTCTCCTTATCATCGACAATCCAGTCCGACCAGAGAGTGACGGGTTAGCCAATGTTACCACCGATGTGCGTTACCTTCCCGTTCGTTCTCCCATTAGTAGGGGTGTGCGTTACCTTCCCGTTTCTTATCCCATTAGTAGGAGTGTGTGTTACCTTCCCGTTTCTTATCCTATTAGTAGTGGTGTGCGTTACCTTCCCGTTTCTTATCCCATTAGTAGGGGTGTGCGTTATCTTCCCGTTCCTTATCCCATTAGTAGGGGTGTGCGTTATCTTCCTGTTCCTTATCCCATTAGTAGGGGTGTGCGTTACCTTCCCGTTCCTTATCCCATTAGTAGGGGTGTTACAAGTTCACTTTTTCAATTCAAAGCGAATAACATGGAATCAAAGATTGAATGCTTAACATATGACTAAAGTTGGATAAAAATATTATACTTTGCATAAATATATAAATTTAGGTACTAAATATAATTGATAAAATATATTTCAAACATAATATATTTTGTCTTAAAATGATAAATTACGTTGTTATTATAGCAAAATGTGATTTTATTATTTTAAATTATTATTATGTGAACATTGATTTGGGATGTAAACAAACACAGAAAATTAAAATCATAAATTAGTGTGTTTTTTTTTTTGCAAAGCTCCATAGATGCCGAATACAGAATTTAGCAATAGAATTGAAATTGAAGTGGGCAAATAAGTTATACAATTCCAAGTTGAAGTTTTTGAAGCTTTACACACTATCTGTTAGTGTAAATATGCAGACAATTAGTAAGGTGTTATGCACAAATATATCCTCTGGGCATGCTATCCGTCCCTTCACAAACCATTTACCTAATTTAAAAATAGATACATAGATAATCTCCACAAACAAAACAAAGTTATTACTTGAAAAGTTGCCTGCGGTAATTGGTAGGACTGGTGGACTTGGTTCCCTCAAAGATGTCGAGCCTGACCCAACAGTGGAAACTAAATCCGTAGCCGGCACCGGGCCATTTCTTGATACCGGGGACACTGATGCCATCTGGAAACAAACATGAGAACACTACATGCTCACAGGCACAGTCAGGAAAAATTGAAAAATATTGTAACAAAACTATTTCATTTTTTTTTTTACACTGATTGGAAAAGAAAATTGTAAGGTTTTTTTCTTTACCGGTTTCATTCTGAATGTCGAAGTAACTTTGACAGTCCAGGTAATCCTCCTTTCTTGCGACGGAAGACATGGCATGAAGCAGTTGCACCCTGTACGGAAACTATCGAGAAAAACCCATCAGTAACATCTCAGAATCACACAACAATTCATGACATACACTGATGTGTGTGTCGGTTGAGGCAGACATTTAAACTAATTTTATTAATTTATTATAATCGCAGAGTGCCGTAAAATTAAAGTTATCATCATAATCACACTATCCCAAAGTAATGTCAAACTAAAAGAACGTATTTAAGTTCGGTTTTGACCTTTTGCCACTAAGAGCAAGGGCCCAAGGTGAACAGTGATACCTAAGTTGGAGGTCAGTTAAATGATAAGAGCCGATTTGTAACAAAGAGCTCAATTGTATCTTTCAAGCCACATGTTGGCTAAGGGTAGTATTGGAAAGGAATCAACATCGGCAAGGTGTGTCGGCACCGTTTGGATAACTTGTAAAATGTTTTAAAGACTGTGAATTTTAATTAATTAATGAAGAGACTTGTTTTTTTTTTAATCAATGGTCAGTCAAGTATTATTGTATCAAAATCTCGATGATCGTGGCGCGAGGTGGCGCCTATGGTAGCAGAGCGTGGTTTGCATCCACGGACCTCTGGGTTTTGTGCCCGGGTGTGAGTTGAGGGAAATAAAAACACAATTGTTATCTTATTGTTATCTAAGGACCAGGACCAGGAAAAGACTGCAGCCTTGAGGAAGTGAATAGGATAAGTTAGGATAAGCTTTCTTTTACTTTTGTATTAAATGTATTATTTTATAGTAATTAGTATATAAGTTAGGTTTAGGTCCATGGTGATGGCTTTGTGGGGAAGGTAGGCGGGGCGAGATCTTGATAGGGCACCTCCCCAGGTGGTGAATAAGGGGATGCCCAGTCCCGTTGGGACTCTTGCTGACTCAGAACCACCGGATCCGGTAGTGGTGGGATATCCAGTGGGGTGGGGTACCGGGGGCGTAATATACCCGGGGTGAACCAACTAGTTGAACAACAAATGGTAGACGGTAATATATGGACATTAGGTTTAGGCGCTAACATCGATGTAGTTAATAAATAAAAAGGAATTGTGAAATAGGAGAATAGAGTTAAAAAGGGTAGCACGCCCCAGTTTTTTAAATAGGTATAGGGGTTAGGTCTAGGATAATGTTCAGGTTGTCCCTTTTCACTTAGTTGAATATATTTGTTTTGTTAAGGTTATTATTCTAAGAACTGTTTTGTTGTTTATCTAAATTGTATTGACTGATTGTAGTACTAATGTTTTATTTTAAACTATGTCTAAATAAACTAAACTAACAAAGGGTGTGCAAACTCTTATTTTCCTGTTTGAAACAAAGTCGAATTGAAGATAGTGCAAGAGAACAAAATTTACAACTCATTTTTTTTATTCCAGATGTATATGTTTTAAGCAACATTCTCTTTTTTCTTTTAACTTTTTGTGTTGAGAAATTCACTAACCACAGAGTCAATCATGTTTTAATTTTGACTTTACTTACTTTTTCCTTATCGTCTTCCCTCAGCAGAAGGAAGATCTGTTTCAACTCGTATGGCGTTATGGAGTGCGAAGCCAGGGCTTCAATCAGTTTTATCAGTTCATTGGCAGCTTTCGCATTCAGTTTATCGTGATTTGCCAGAGTTTGGCACACAACGTGGATCACCCCTTTCTGACAAGCGAGGGATTTACTAGGACACACAATACACAAGAATTAGACAAACAGATCCGCCATGGCATTAATTAGATGATCAACCATAAACAAATTAACACAAAAGGGAGAAAAAGTATATTAAAAAAACATTAGAACTAGATATAGGTTCAATATAATTTTTAAGAATCCAAATCTTCAATTTACCTTCAAATCCCAAATCAAAGTCTTGGAAAAATTATGAACACAAGAGGAAATATAAATATAATAATAATACTGGTAAATACAAATAGTATCTAAATGTTTACATTTTTTCTTATAATCCATTCATTGTAGCATTCATACATTCAGTTAAATGTTTATTTACATGTCTGGGGTCTGGTTGTTGAGTTCATCCTATAATTATAATTGGTTCTGAACCACCAATAAACAGTATGAGGGCTCGTAAACAAATTTACAACATGAACAAATTTTAAAAGATTTTTTTTTTTAAAGAATACGAGTCTTGTATCCAAAATTTTCTTTAGTTCTTGAATCTAAAATATTTGTAAGAATTTGAGAGAATCGAGGATTGGAGGTCCACACAGAGTACAAAGAGAGGAAATGAACAGGAACTACTGTGAGTTTCTCTTTCGTGTAATATTCATCCCTTTTACAAACCTATTTATGTGTCCTATCTTTTATCATTTTTGTGTTGTTTGTTTCCTATTTTAATAAGTTGTGCGGTGCATTTCTCACTCCCTCCCTCCTGATAATTTCAGAAAAAATATTAGGTTGAGGAATTGGACGGTAGAGATACATTTTTCTCAAGAGACAGCCATTACCTTTCTGTCCAGTGGCAGCAGTGTGAAGTGTTCGTTTCCTTGTAAGAGCAATAATGTGTTTGTTCCCTTTTATACGTTCCCATCCTTCTTTCCTTTACCATCTTCCAAATCTATGTAATAAAATGTACCTAAAAAAGGTGAAAATCTTTTTTTTTCTTCAAAGAACAAACCAATTTATTTACCTGGGAAGGTTGGCAGTGCACAGTTGGTAGAGCGATCCAGAGAGCTCCATCTGATCGTCGGCGCTCATGTCTACCATCCATTCTATCAGGGGCACCAACACTTCAGCATTCTGGCAAAATAACCAGATTATTAAAATAATGTCATAGCTGAAGATAATATAAAATAATGTTACACGTAAAGTTACTTGATTTTTAGTTAAGAAAAAAAAATTGCAGAGTTTTGTAATAATATGTATGAAATAAAGTTAACCAAGAAAGTTATATTATGTCATCTTTGGGGAGGTTGTGTTGCGCATTCCTAACTCCCTCCAGATCGGTTCCAATTAGATCAAACCTAGAACAAGGGATTGATCGGTACCGATCAATTTTTCTTCAAGAGGCAGCCATTACCTCTTTGTCCAGTGGCAGCAGTGTAAAGTATGAACTGTGTTCTTTTCATCATAAAAACCTTATTGTATTCATTCCTTTGTTTATATTTTTATCCATCTTTCCATTACCTTCTCCCAAATATGTATAACAAAGTACCTCAAAAAGCGAAAAATGGTTTTCCTTAAAGAGAGATATGTCATTAAATAAATAAATTAATAGTAAAGTGAAGAGATGGGAAGATTACATAGCAGCAAGTGTGCAAGGGAGAAAAGAATGGACTAGAGTAAGGGATGAAAGATGGCGGAAGGACAGAGGAAGATGGAAGATTGTACTAAACTGGCCCAGACACAGGCTGAAAACAGTTTTTTATCATTATCATTGTTGTTATTGTTGTTGGTATTGTTATTATTGTTGTTGTTATGTTGTTATTGTTATTATCATCATCATCATCATCATCTAAACAGTGTCAGAACAGTTTCATCCCTGCTTTTAGTCAAACTACAAAGGTCGGCAGTTAGGGGAAGCTACTCAAACCGGAAGCAGGAGCTTAGCTTTCAAGTGCAGGGACGTGACAGACCCTGGCGAGTACTGACCTGTAAGGTTGGTGCTGCCAGTTCCTCCTCTGTGGCCATACAAAGAAGTGCCTTGAGAAGCTCCCTAGAAGGCGGACCTAATGTTCTCAGGACAGAGAATAGCCTCTCGTAGCCAGCAGTCTTTATCATCCTCTCCTGAAAACGTAGCCCAGCGATATTAAACACAACCCAGACATTGTGTTCTACACTACTACTACTGTCTATGACTGACCAGAATTGTGTTTTGTCGTGTCTGTGTTCTTAAAGTCTCTTCTCAACCAATGTTAAGGAAGTGACCCTAGATTATAGTGTACATCTTATTTTTAAACAACAATTTATCCCAGAGTTATTATTATTAGAAACAGTTTTGAAGATAATTATACTCGTCCCAAGTAATTAATTTTTATATTTCCTTAATACCACGATATTTAATTTAGAAAAAAGTGTTTATTTATCCATATTAGGGTTGAACAGGTAGGAATTTTCTCCCTTCGTGATGAGTTCTATTCAAGTCTTGACTAATGTAGGTAAAATTTGTAGTCTGAATATTTAAAGATGAATTTCTGTAATAGACCTATGCATGTACCAGAAACACAAACATATTTTTTAGAATGATAATATTTATTGAAAATAAAAATTATGATTAAATTTTTCAATGTTTAACTTATATTAATGTAATTTTACACTTAATTTACTGTGAGAGGTAGGTTATTGGCACAGCTGACTACAGCTTAGGGCAATAGTGTAATTATCCAAGTTAAGACCGACCGCTACCTTTGAAGGTAAACGAAGTGTACAAGCTTGTTTTTTTTTCAAACGAGCAAAAGCAAAGATTTAACTACTATTTGCTATGAAATAATAATTTAAAATTGAAGAAAGTTAATTAAACTCAGAATGTTGGTGTTGTGGAAATAAATATTTTGAGTCTGGCTAGAAAAACTACTAAAGCTCAATCTGAGCTCAACTTGACAAGCACTCACAGGGCCCTATGAACTATTTACCTTACAAATGGAAGAACCAATCAATATGGAAGTCACAGTTCTGACGCACACTGCCGCCAGAGTCTGCTTTTCAAACGAAAACCTCTGAAACAAACCAACACAATGTGGAGGAGAGAAACATAGCAAGAGGGAGAAGGGACAATGTTACCGAGGAGAGTGAGAGAGAAGGGACCATGTTACCGAGTAGTGTGAGGGAGGAGGGACAATCCTACCGAGCAGAGTGAAAGAGAAGGGACCATGTTACCGAGGAGAGTGAGAGAGAAGGGACAATGTTACCGAGCAGAGTGAGAGAGAAGGGACAATGTTACCGAGGAGAGTGAGAGAGAAGGGACCATGTTACCGAGTAGTGTGAGGGAGGAGGGACAATCCTACCGAGCAGAGTGAAAGAGAAGGGACCATGTTACCGAGGAGAGTGAGAGAGAAGGGACAATGTTACCGAGCAGAGTGAGAGAGAAGGGACAATGTTACCGAGGAGAGTGAGAGAGAAGGGACCATGTTACCGAGTAGTGTGAGGGAGGAGGGACAATCCTACCGAGCAGAGTGAAAGAGAAGGGACCATGTTACCGAGGAGAGTGAGAGAGAAGGGACAATGTTACCGAGCAGAGTGAGAGAGAAGGGACAATGTTACCGAGGAGAGTGAGAGAGAAGGGACCATGTTACCGAGTAGTGTGAGGGAGGAGGGACAATCCTACCGAGCAGAGTGAAAGAGAAGGGACCATGTTACCGAGGAGAGTGAGAGAGAAGGGACAATGTTACCGAGCAGAGTGAGAGAGAAGGGACAATGTTACCGAGGAGAGTGAGAGAGAAGGGACCATGTTACCGAGTAGTGTGAGGGAGGAGGGACAATCCTACCGAGCAGAGTGAAAGAGAAGGGACCATGTTACCGAGGAGAGTGAGAGAGAAGGGACAATGTTACCGAGCAGAGTGAGAGAGAAGGGACAATGTTACCGAGGAGAGTGAGAGAGAAGGGACCATGTTACCGAGTAGTGTGAGGGAGGAGGGACAATCCTACCGAGCAGAGTGAAAGAGAAGGGACCATGTTACCGAGGAGAGTGAGAGAGAAGGGACAATGTTACCGAGCAGAGTGAGAGAGAAGGGACAATGTTACCGAGGAGAGTGAGGGAGAAGGGACAATGTTACCGAGGAGAGTGAGAGAGAAGGGACCATGTTACCGAGGAGAGTGAGGGAGAACAGAATCGTGCACCTTCTGGTGACAACTGCAAGAATTAATCTGCCGGAGCACTTTTGTTGTCTTCAAGTAATAACTCCGGAGCACTTTTGTCGTCTTCAAGTAATAACTAGACAGTTAAGTGCAAGTTGGAAGCACCCAATGAGGTTTGATCCCCGGCCAAGTTTACTAGGGACACAATTTTCTTTTAGGATGGTTTTCAATCATATTTGTAGCACAGCATCTCACCACCCGTTTGGATTATACACATATGTACTTATTACACTTATGTGTTAAGGATGAGAACAGTTGAATTTAGAGGAAGTTTACCCATATTTGCGTGGAGAGAGAGAGAGAGAGTAGAAAATTGTTTAGGTAAAACCACCCTCAATACACCCAATTGGGATTCTAAGTATTGAGAGAGTGACGCCTTAGACTGTTTGACTACCGAAGAGGATAGTTTTCCATTCTCTTTCCAAACAAGTGTTAGCAAGACATGTTTGTTTATTCGTGATCCATGTCTTACCAACCACCCGACAGATAAACTACAGTAGCTCCATGGCATCTTTGGTGCTGACCAACAGCTTTAAATAGTTACCAGACCAAATTACGTATCCCTGCACCGAATTAGATGATCTGTAAAAACATGTGTTTAGCAGCTGTCACTTTTGACAGTCAAAATTTAGGTATATACTTAAATGTTGACTGTCATAAGTCAGCTGTGAACTGTCAGTCAGCACCAAAGAAGCCATGGGGCTACTGTAGTTGTAGTGTCTGGTATCCAGCCAGAGCTCACCAAACTTTCTTCCACAAGTGCGACCAGGGTGTCCAACATGTGGTTGTCTACCATGACCAACTGGAGCTGCTCTCTCTGATCAGGATCCTGAACTAGCAGTAGCCTCAACGCTCCCACCACCTCGACGAGGGTCTCTGACGACTTGTCTTGCCACTCCCCGGTCACCAGTTCCATCAGGGAGTCCTGGTAGAACTGGAGGACTGTGCCCCCCTCGATCTGTCTCTGAAACATTGAGTGAAGGACAGGGTGAGTGTTATATGAGGAGATCACTTACGCTGCAAGTTGTGAGACACAGTAATTAAACTAATAGACTCGCTCGTAATGAATCATAAAGTACATTCACACATGCAGTATAGTCCAATCTTTATAGAAATGATCTTATCTGACAGCTGTAAAGTTACTAGAGCTACTTTACTGTATTCATACATCAAGTCCGGTCACTTTTTATAGATTTTATCAGCTGCCTCGGTGGCATAGTTGGCTAACGCGCTTGTCGTGTTGAGCTCGACTGCTGAGGACGGGGAGATCGAGGTTCAAATCTCGGTCGGGTGAACTGGGGGTGGTTTTTCCTAAATGGTTTTCCACTCTCCCTCCACGCAAATTCGGGTTCACTTCCTCTAATTCAACCCTCCCAATTCCTAATCCATTAGCGTAATTAGTACTTGAAGTGTATAACCCGAACGGGTAGTAAGACGCGGTGCTAAATAATATTAATAATAATATAGATTTTATCAATGTTGACTGAGAAAAAAGATATGATTGCATTTTATAAAAGGCCCTTTATATGAAAATGAATATTATTTTTTAAGCATCATGTCTTACTAGTCCTTTGGTTTGAAAGCCTATATATTAATGACGCTCTTGGCTTAGGGATGAGTAAGATTTAAATCAGTGGAATTGTATCCACTTTTGCGTAATATTTGAAAAAAAAAACCATCCTAAGTACAATCGAGCGGGATTCAAATCTCGATCTCCCCGTCATCGGCAATCTGTTTATCGCTATAGTGACACCTTAGACCATGCGGCCACCAAATGTTGATGTTGCAGAGGGTAGTAGTGTAGACTCACCTGGTCCGGTGCACACTTGTTGAGCACCTGCACCATGATGACAAAGCACTGTACCGCGGTGCGCCTCACGTCCCGGTCGGCACTGCCTTGGGATATCACTCCCATCACGATGTTCACCGTCGCAGGGCAGATAGCCCTCAGAGCATTGTGCTGGGGGCGAGGAACACAGTCAGGTGAGGATACAAGTGGGGGGCTTGGGGGTGCTAGCTCTTCCCCATATTCCATATTAGATAAAGTACTTTATTTGAGAGTATTTATAAACAGGAGAACTTTCGACAATCCAGACTAAATGGGGATAGATATTACTTAGTGTTCTTCTCCCTTCTGGTGTCCCCTGAAAATTACTCTCCTGTTTTTCTTATCTTTTAATTGTGAACTTTAGGGTGGGGATGTAGGGGACGTGAGAAAAGACCTGTGTTTTTTGCAGTTTTTATAGCAAAACTTTTTTTTTGACCAAAATATATACAATAATGCTTAAGTACAAAAATATTGTTTGTTTTCCTTCAAATGGTGGTATCAACAGTAATTGTTGAAAAATCTGTCATGGGCATAGCGGCATTAGATGACACACTTTTTGAATGAAAAGAAATAGTTGCCATTAAATTCCAGGACATCATTGATAGATATTCAACAACTGTTGATATCAACATGTGGAGAAAATTAAACTGGATGTTTGTACTGAAGCAATATTGTATACATTTTGGCAACAACAAAAAAAGTGTTGATGTAAAAACTGCAAAAACAGTCTCTTCTCGCGACTCCTTCATTCCCACCCTAAAGTAATGTTTCCGGGAACTACAGCTGGCGCTGAGCCCTGGTGTGGTAGGACATATTTTGGTAATTTCTGCATCGACAAAGGATAAACCCCAGGACTCCTCCCCTCAAGTGACACACACAGGTGTTTGTTGGTTCAAATTTCTACTTTCAGGGCAGATACACAAGTTTTATCATAAGACTACAGCCCTCTCACCACTTTGCAAAACAGTTTTTCTTTAGTTTTTCCTGAATTATCTTTTTTTATACTTTCATCTAGTGAATGACAAGTTTTTCATTAATATTTTAACAACACATGCTTTTTTTTTTCAACGCAAGCAATTACTTGTGACCCTGTGTAGCTGTGGTATAAAAACAGTGTAAGGCATCTCATGTTAGGACGACATCTTGATAATACATTTTGCTAACATGCAAGAAACAAAATCTCCCACTAGAGTTTTTAAAGTTTAGACTCAAAAGTAATGGTGGTTTTAGTCATGTATTTAAAATAACTGATTTTTTCCCCTTTGTTTTCCCCGGAAGTGACAAGTGATATCACTCACCGATATGGTTTGTCAAATCACGATTCAGACTTAGCTCTTACAAACAACCATAATGTTTGACCAAGTTCTATGTTCTGTATATTATTCAACATCACACTTGACGGACATATTGGCAAACATTCTGTTAATACAATCACCATAAATAGAGTAAATACATTTGTACAGTCCAACCTTCACAGGAAGAGCCTTTTAGAAAATACAAACATGTTTTGTTACAGTCAACATTGATAACATTTAATGATATTATTTTATAATAAAAAAAAACCATGGCATCCGTCTGCAATTTAGCTATAATGATCAAGTGGCAGCTGCCTGTTGGCGAAGATAGTGCTAACTTATGTAGATATAGGGTAGCATGTTTTCAGCACAACCGTTAATCTCAGTTTTATAGACCAGCGCCACCACTTCTTTATTCAAGTATTTTCTACGAGGCTGAGTGTTGCCTCATGGGAAATACTTGAATAAATAAGTGGTGGTTCATGGATCTCATGGCTTGACGTAAGAGTGGATCCGGTAGTTTTTCTAGCTGTCAGATAAGGCTCTTTCTATGAAAATTGGAATGTGGCGATTCTTGCAAGCAGCAGAAAATACTTGGCAACACCGCAAAAAAAGAGAATCATGCTCGAATATACTTTCGTCGTAATTTAAAACACAAACAATAGATACATTTAAATACACTACCACAATAAAACTATGACTAAAAATAAATATTTATAGTTTAAGGAATACCCTATACATTATTTATAATTTAAAAATACTATTGAATATATAAATTTTTATAACCATTTAAGGAATTTATCAGTAATCCTTGTAAAGGATTATAGAAATATATAGCACCAAGCAAGCAACACGACGAAACATTAGCAATCTTTCGAACAAGGCATCGCTTGTTGGGAACTGTCTAATCGTCTACAAAGCTTACTCCAATGAGAAACTAGAGTTCAAAATCAACTGCAACTCATTCCTGCATGACAAAGTGGTAAGAGATATAATTACTTTATTCAAAACCATCCTCCACCAGTAAAACGTGCGAGATTTAAGGTTGTTAAGTTACTCTACATTTTGTATGAGCAAGTATTACAGAGACATGCGTCGGCAAACCGCATGCTTTCCAACAGAACACATCCCCATTTTTACAAGCGGCTACTAACGCCAGACTAGCATCTTTAGGGGGTCATGAGGTTTTCTAGGAAATAATATTGTCAGTTTACTTGATAAGGGCAATCGAAAACATTTATATTTTCATAGTTTTCAGAAAAAAGTTTAGTTTGAATACTCAGCCTAAGTAGCTATAAAGTTAGTAGTGTCTGAGAAATTTTGAAACTGCGGGGGGGATATCATCTTTGATCTTTGACTTTGCTTGGG
>CABEEJ010001022.1:98253-111416 GCA_901482245.1 Timema douglasi | reverse complement strand
CCACGTTAAACTGTAGGTCCTCCATTTCATCTCACAATCACCCTACCATTACACATTAGCGTAAGTGCGTACAACCCAAACGGGTAGTAAGACGCGGTGGTGATAATAGTAGTAATAATAATAATAATAATAATATAATAAATGCACCAACAACTTTATAGGTACAAAGTTGAATATAAATTATATCTGTGTATAAATGAACAAAAAAAGGTTGAATACCACAGCCTTAAAGTATTTTACTGACTGAAGTAGGTTTTAGTTGACATTAGTATCTGCTATGTCTGAAGAAAGTTATCACTCCTTAAAAGCGATTTATATCAGACTTCAAGAGAAGAGAGTTGATTGTGGGGCACATCCTATTTACTCTCAGGGTTGAGAGGCACAAGTTTAGTTACGTGATCATTTCTATCCGGAGGGAGATCCAAACTCTCACCTGATGAATGACTGTGGCGGAGATCCCCACAAGCTGACCAACATAATCACAGGAAGCTATGAAAGGAATGTTATCAAAGTTGCGACAAATGACAATCAGGCTTCTCACCAAGAGCTCCACCTCCTCCAGAGAGATTCCGTCCAATGTGTTCTGAAAGAAGAGTGTAATCAAAGCATTGGAGGTACAATAGAGAAGGATGAGAACAAATAGGACTGACACAATAGGGGTTTTTTTAGCACTTACCTGTCCGTACTATGTACTAATTATGCTAATGGGTTTAAGGATTATTATTATTAATATTAGCACCGCGTCTTACTACCCGCTCGGGTTATACACACTTACGCTAATGTGTAATGGTAGGGTGATTGTGAGATGAAATGGAGGACCTACAGTTTAACGTGGGATCCGAACCACGGTGGAGGCCTGGCATTCCCCACATTCACAAGATGTCTTGTCAGAGGTGAAGGAAGGGTTTGGTAATCAGATAAATCTGTGCCGGGACCGAGGATTGAACCCCGGACCCCCAGCACAGAAGTCCGACACCTTACCCCTAGACCGCCAGGTCGCCTGTTTAAGGATTAAGAAGGTTATATTTATAGGAAGCTTACAAGCATTTGCATGAAGGGGAGGTAATAAACCATTTTGGAAAAGCCCCCTCAGTACACTCGACCAAGATTCAAACCTCGGTCTTCCTGCCATTGGTGGTCTAGTCTACTGTAAGAGAAGCCACCGAAACAGGTAATATGGTTTTACACAACGAAACGAGGAACAGTGTTAACACTTTACATTGCTGGACAAAAAGGTATTAACTTACTTGAATCTTAACCTCTTAACTAGCATCAAATTTGTAGGTAATATAGTTTTATGTAGTCTTCATTAGAATACAAAAGAATATAACATTTGTAAAACCATTTTGACATCTTTAAATAATTATATTTAGCACAGCGTCTTACTACCCGTTCGGGTTATACGCTTTAAGTACTAATTACACTAATGGAATAGGAATTGGGAAGGTTGAATTAGAGGAAGTGAACCCGCATTTGCATGGAGGGAGAGTGGAAAACCATTTAGGAAAAAACACCCCCAGTTCACCCGACCGAGATTCGAACCTCGATCTCCCCGTCCTCAGCAGTAGAGCTCAGCACGACCAGCGCGTTAGCCAACTACGCCACCGAGGCGGCTGACATCTTTAAAAAAAAGAATTCAAGATTTAAAAAATATTTGTTCTAAAATTAAAAATCAGTTTAAATTGATTCCAATTTCAGTGTGGTCAAGTGATGAATGCAGCAAACCACACTTCTATATGTTTTCTGTTTCAGAAGTATGTTTGTGCCTAGCTTCCCGGTTAATCAGCCAAAAGGGTCCGCTAACAGGAGCGCTAAGGCTTCAGAACTCTCATTCCAATATGTAAAGATATTTCCCTTCACATAGGTAGCACCCTTAAAGGGGATCAATCCCTTTGTATGATCTGTTATATCAGAAGGTGACCTGGCGTTCTAGGGGGTAAGGTGTCAGACTTCTGTGCTGGCAGCCGGGGTTCAAACCTCGGTCGCGGCAAAGATTTATCTGATTGCCGAACCCTTCCTTCACCTCTGACAAGACATCTTGTGAATGTGAGTGAATGCCAGGCCTCCACCGTGGTTCGGATCCCACGTTAAACTGTAGGTCCTCCATTTCATCTCGCAATTACCCTACCATTACACATTAGTGTGCGTATAGCCCGAACGGGTAGTAAGACGCGGTGCAAATAATAATAATAATAATAAAAATAATAACAATAATAATAACAATAACAATAATAATAAAAATATTAATAACAATAATAACAATAATATTAATAACAATAATAATAACAATAACAATAATAATAATAATAATAATGTTATATCAGAACTCTTCAGAAGAGTGTAAACCATGCAATCAATTTCCAAACTAGGTTGGCAAGACTGCAATTCCCCCTCTTCACCTTCCCGGGGATAAATCATTGCTGTACAAATAATTGTATTTATTTTTTACTCGGAGAAAAATAAATCTATATACATAATTTAACAATTCAAATAAAAACGGGGGGGGGCTAACTTTTTCCGTCTTTTCTTTGGCAATGTATATGAACTTGCTGATCGCGGGAAGTAGTTCCTCTGGAAGTCGAGACAAATGGGGTCCTAGGTCATGTTTCACTGTAGTCCAATCCGGTAACCTCGTCCATTGTAGGTCCAACTGGGACTCCCAGATCGACACAAAACCTTTGACAAACTCGCGGAAGTAGCTTTCTTCATTCTGCAAAAAAAAAAAAAAAGAGTGATTTGCTTGATTTTTAAAATACCAAATAGGCCTATGTGCGGGTTTTATGGTTTCTGTGTGGTAAGTTGTTATTTCATGCTAAGGTTAGGTTACTATAGCTAATTTCCTCGTTCGCATTCCATTTCATCAAAGTGTATGAGCGTTGTACACAACTTACACTAAGTAATTTAAGAACACAGGATGAGACAGGTAAATTTTAATGTAATGACCCATAATGGAGAGAGGGTGGGAAAACCACTCCCCAGTGCACTCGGCCGTGATTCAGACTGGATTCAGACCTCCCGGTTGAAATAAGAGCGTTCCAGTCGAGCCCGCTACAGTAAATTTTTGTAATTTTATTTGTTTGCCAAATTTTAATACTTTTTTTATACAGGCTATATGGTTCCTATAAGGCTAAATGTGACCACCTCTCTGTTGTATAGTGGTCAAGAGTTCCTGGATAAGGATCCAGAGGTCCTGGGTTCAATCCCCAGTGCTTCCAGAATTTATCTGTGAAGCAGCGGGTCTGGAACGAGGTCAAATTCAGCCTCGTGAAAACAATGAGGAGCTATTTGAATAAATCAGTTGCGACTACTGTCTAGAGAACAGAGATTAATGGCCGGAGGGTCCGTTGTGCTGACCACAAGACCCCCTTTATCAACAAATGTTGGCACTGTCATTGCTAAGGGCAACGGCCGCTCGGTCGGTGTAGCTCACTTGCGACCTCACGACATGGAGCTTTTTTTTAATAAGCCTAAATGTAAACTTGTGTTGAAAAACTTAAAATTGTTTATTCAAAGCCATATTATCATCTTGTGAAAAGTTTGTTTTTTTAACAACTTTGGGATGTTGTTACTATAACATTAAATTTTCAAAACTTATTTTTTAGAGTTTTATTTGAGATTTTATCCTTATATCATTTGAAGGGTAAATTAAGTAGATTAACATAATTTATGTTAAATCTGAGATTCAGGTGGTTGTCATAAAAAAAGACCTTTCTTAGATGGTTTGCTTATAGACCTATTGGAGTTTTATGTAGGTATTCTGTTATAAAGATTTGCTTATAAACGACTGAATAGCAATAATTCATTAAATAATGAACAAATTTAAATTAAATACATTTTTAAGTGAATATGTTAACAATATGGTGGATTTGTTTCTGTAGGGGAGTATAGAATTTAAAAAATATATATTTTATCCCCTTCCTTCCCCCTGCATTTTCTGGATCAAAAAGTTTTAAGAATGATTATAATGTTTGGTTAGTCAATAAAATTTCAAAAAGCCGATAATTTGGGGAAAGAACTCTTACCACATTCAATATTTTAAATCTTAAGAGAAAAAAAAGAACTCAAATTCACAAGAAACCTTTGTGAACATGAAAAGAATTAAGTCTAACACCTTACAATTGTCACTAATTGAATTATTTACTAAACCTCTTCTTGTTACAAAGAGGCTTTGCATGAAAACATTCAATGCATATTTTTTTCCCCCAAAGAAATGGTGTTACGCCCACCCTTGCTTATTACCTTGGTGGTGTATTGCACCCACAAATGATAGATATCCTTTTTAGTCTCCATATTACAGGTGAGCTGCAGAAATTTCTATCGGAACCATAATCTACCTGCACTTGAGGTGTACGCTCGAATAAAACAAATGGGTGAAAATTACACGATCTCGCGAGTCTAATCAATTACCCGTACTATCAGTTTTGTTGTGACAAGTGTTTTTCTGCTTTCGACTTGCCCTCAGTTTATTATTACTATTTTGGTAGGTTTTCACACCTCAATTGTTTAAATTTCTTGCAGAAGCCAAACAACTTGATAGAATAAAATTTTATTTTTATGATGATATAAAAACAATTACATTATTTTTAAGCTTAAATTATAACAACTAGTTGATGTTTTGAGAGTTAAATGGATAATTTGATATACTATTAGTTATTTAGCAAGTAAAAATACTTAATTTAGAATTTAATATTTATAATGTTGGTGATGCTGTTAAAAAAAAAGCCAACTTCATGGAAATGTAGAATGTCAACATAAACATAAACGACTTGTTAATAGTTAGAGCTACACTTGAGAAAACAGAGGTAAAAATAGGTTATCATAATTTAACTACCATTATAAATTTGTCACAATAATTGTATAGTATTACTGTAACTGGACAGACTTGAAACATTTCTCGGGCTTGACGGTGGAAGTTATTTATTGTAGAATATAGAATTGAATGTCAAAGGAAGAGAACAGGATTATGAACATTGCCAGCAGGAGGTTTTGGGGGAAACATTTGTATCTGATTTTCAAAAGTTGATACTGCTAACAGATTCTCTTGGCGTATCGTCATCTTCGATGAAATATGATAGGCCTAGTGGCTTCATTTGCTCCTGTGTCTCATTTTATTGTTCCTTCAACTCCTTGAAAATGACCCCATAATGTTATGAACTTCTTTATTTTATTTTTTTAGCACCGCGTCATATTACCCGTTTGTGTTATACGTTTATGTACTAATTATGTTAGTGGTTTTCAGGGATTTGAAGGGTTATTTTAGAGGAAGTGCCCGCTTTTGCGTCTAAAACCACTGTCCTCGGTATGTCCTACCGAGATTTTAACCTTGATCATCCCGTCAAAGGCAGTCCAGTTTACTGCAAGAAAAGCACCCTAGAACATGCAGCCCCCAAAGCGGGTGAACTTTTTTTCGAACCCATTGTCTGTCCATAGTAGGATTTTTTTTTTCCCTGACCTTTTTGTTTTTTTATTTTGCCTTTTAGTGTTCACTAGAACTCACTTTACACAAGTATGGTAAAGAATGTTACATTTCAATAAAGCCGGTTAAAGATTCACTCTCCGTCTACATCCATATTAAACTAAATTATCATCGTCTTTCTACCCGTTCGGGTTACACGCACTTACGCTAAAGTGTAATGGAAGGGTGATTGTGATATGAAATGGAGGACCTACAGTTTAACGTGGAATCCTAACTCACGGTGGAGGCCTGGCATTCCCCACATTCACAAGATGTCTTGTCAGAGGTGAAGGAAGGGTTTGGTAATCAGATAAAACTGTGCCTGGACCAAGGATTGAACCCCAGACCCTCAGCACAGAAGGCCGACACCTTACCCCTAGACCACCAGGTCACGTATGAAAAGAAAATGAAAAAAGAAAATCCGAATAAAGTAATGACGGATCAACAAAACCACACTTGAGGTACTAAATAAGCAACAGAACTTAAGTGGTGAGTAGAGCAAAGTGCATTGAGCGGGTTTCGCCTTTTCTCCCCATGGACTGACACGTCTGGGGTTTGAACTGCCAGACTGACCAATAAGCACTAAGCAGCGTTTGACCTTCTATCCTGCCAACCCCACACTCTTGACAGTTTTCACACGGGGCCGTCTATGACATCTCACGCGCAGGTCTGTGTGGGGCTTAAAAGACTTAACTGCCATAGCCAAATATTTTGGTGGTTTACTGTTAGTTTCGTCAGAGATAAACCAATATATTTATACTAGCTGAATCCTCGTTATTCGCATGGGATATTGTGTTATTATTTACTTTTGGATGGAAATGGAGAATTTGTTTGAATCTTTATGGAATGGTTCTTAGCGCTACCCGAGAAACGCCGCAAGGAGGTGACCATGATGTATATTTTCCCATGGGGAGTTTTTCCCCTTCTTAGATCCATCCACGGGGTTAAAAATAATTGCTATAATTTTTTCAAAGGCTTTATTAGAACAAACTTATCGTATTATTACCCTCTAAACACCTAAAAAGTGTTTATAAAGCAATATTGTTGATTACGGTAGCTACCCCAATTTCACCCCCTTAATCACAAAATATCAGAATGAAACACCTTAACTTTTCCTAAATAGCTTATAAGGAACACCTGTGCCAAATTTCAGTGTTGTTTCAGGTTAAACAATGCATAAACCTTTGATAAACTTTAAGATAGTGTCCATTGAATGATAGACCCCATCTAACTAAAACTACTAAAAAACCACTTTTCTTTCCAACAGAGAACTAAACCTTTTATCTTGATGGCATCAAACTATGGAGGCAACTTGGGTCAGCCGAGACAAAACTCTATTTCACCAGTTGGTGTTGGTAACCCTGGGGGCATCCAAGGGCCCATGTTGGGGCAACAACAGTCTATGAACACTTTGCACAATTCTACACCCATGGACATTGATTCGACGTCGGGACACTCTGTGAGTTCGCTCCTCCTTACACCCTCTTACACCCCTCCTTGCACCCTCCTTGCACCCTCCTTCACCCCTCCTTGCACCCTCCTTACCCCCTCCTTACACCCCTCCTTACACCCCTCCTTACACCCTCCTTACACCCTCCTTACACCCCTCCTTACACCCCTCCTTACACCCTCCTTACACCCCTTCTTACACCCCTCCTTACACCCCTCCTTACCACCTTCTTACACCGCTCCTTGCACCCTCCTTACACCCTCCTTACACCCCTCCTTACACCCCTCCTTACACCCTCCTTACACCCTCCTTACACCCCTCCTTACACCCCTCCTTACACCCTCCTTACACCCCTTCTTACACCCCTCCTTACACCCCTCCTTACCACCTTCTTACACCGCTCCTTGCACCCTCCTTACACCCTCCTTACACCCCTCCTTACACCCCTCCTTACACCCTCCTTACACCCTCCTTACACCCCTCCTTACACCCCTCCTTACACCCTCCTTACACCCCTTCTTACACCCCTCCTTACACCCCTCCTTACCACCTTCTTACACCGCTCCTTGCACCCTCCTTACACCCTCCTTACACCCCTCCTTACACCCCTCCTTACACCCTCCTTACACCCTCCTTACACCCCTCCTTACACCCCTCCTTACACCCTCCTTACACCCCTTCTTACACCCCTCCTTACACCCCTCCTTACCACCTTCTTACACCGCTCCTTGCACCCTCCTTACACCCTCCTTACACCCCTCCTTACACCCCTCCTTACACCCTCCTTACACCCTCCTTACACCCCTCCTTACACCCCTCCTTACACCCTCCTTACACCCCTTCTTACACCCCTCCTTACACCCCTCCTTACCACCTTCTTACACCGCTCCTTGCACCCTCCTTGCACCCTCCTTACACCCCTCCTTACACCCCTCCTTACACCCTCTTACACCCCTCCTTACACCCTCTTACACCCCTCCTCACACTCTTCCTACACCCTTCCTTCTTTACTCCACTTTTGACAGTAAGATCAGAAAGCAAACCTGGTTGTTTGATGTATTTTCCAAGTTTGGTCAAGATCCAGTCATTAGTTCAAAATGTACGAACACACATTCCTCGTTCTTGTTACAAAACACTAAAAAACCATGTTAAAAATTGTTATTTTTTTATATTTCTAGTCGGTCATGTCCCACCATACTCACACTACCAACATGTCAAACATGAACTCCATGCCCTCGCCCGGGCTAGGAAATCTGCAGTCCGTGGTTGGCAACTCCATCACCACGTCAACGACCGCTCAGTCGCCTCTGCAAGGGGGTGGGAACACCACCGGGGGCGGCTCGAATGCCGCCAACTCGTCTTCCAGCATCTCCGGACCGTCGGCTCCGATGAGGAGTTCAGCGGGCATTGTCCCGGGGATCAATGAGGTGAGTCTTGCGATGTATGTGTGGGGTAAAAATAGCAAAGAACAGATATTAGCACTTTGTGAGGTATATTTGCTGCATCTAGCTGAGAAAATATATTTTTTAAATAAATATATAAATTATCTTAAATATGTGTCTTTTAGATTATCCATACTACTAAAATTTGATGATCCGTTATTTATGAATCCACTACTATACAAATCCAAATCTTAGAAAACATTTTGAACATGAGAAGTTAAAACTTACTGAATTAATTCTTTAAGTCGCCATATAAAATTAAAACCAAATGTTGTCGACCTCGGAGTTGTCTTGGCCCTTGGGGTAAAGTGTTCACCTTAGGACCCGATGTTCGTGAGTTCAGACCCAAACGAGGTCAACGGATTTTTCTTGCACAGCAAAAATCTTAAATACGACTTTCTTTGGAGACGAAGTAAATCCATTGGTCCTTTGTCGATTCTGGTGCGTAAAAGAACCTCAAAAGGTATCTGAATAACTTTCATGGCAAAATAGGTATCTCTTTCACTCTTCTCATAGAAATTCCATCACCATCATCATCATCATCTCCCATTATCCGGTTTCTGTCAAGTCAGGTCCTGAACGGTATCTCTCCGCCACTCCTCCACCGTCCTTTTTCAGTCCACATTTCTTCTGTTCACATCATACTTAACCTCAATCTGGGCCTTCCCTCAGGTCTCTTTCTTGCTTTGGTAGTCTTTCGTCTTACATCTTCTTGACATTTCCAAACCATCTCAGTCTATTACTTTCCATTCTCACATTCATTTTTTCCACCCCAATTTCTTTCCTTACTTTCTCATTTCATTTGAAGATCTCTTCCCTTGTTAATAGGCAAATCTTTGTTTACAGTCCTCATTTGTAAAAACTTTCTAAATAAGATAGCCTGGATACCAACTCAAGAGTGAGTTCTTAATTTAGTTAAGCATATATTTTAAAATACAAAATGTTTCCTCGTCGGCTATTAACTCTTTGAGTCACTTAATTAGCCCCATAAGTAGCGAACATTCAGCGCTATATAGCCCCATGGAGCTTGTGCCCGACTGACCCCTCGAGGAGGTGATCCCTGTGAAGTGAGTCTTGACTTCCCCTAGATCTTGACTCGACCCCGACTACAGGACCTGGTGCGAGAGATCGACCCCACGGAACAACTGGACGAGGAAGTGGAGGAACTCTTGCTGCAACTCGCAGACGACTTTGTGGAGACCACCGTGGGGGCCGCGTGTCTGCTCGCCAAACACCGCAAGGGCAATACGGTCGAGGTCAAGGATGTGCAGTTGCACCTCGGTGAGTCACACACTATACCTGTTGGGACTGCGGAGCTGCTCTCCTGGATGGATGCTGTGGATGCTCATTGTTTGCTGCCCCAATATTTGTTCCGTACCTTAAGATCCTTCTCCACCCCTCACTCTGTCCCCTAAAGTTAGATAACTTGAGCAGCTAATAGCCAGAATACCTGCATTAAAGCTCACCAATTATTAAAACAACCGACTAAATTTACTTTCGCATTAAAATAGAGCCGGCTCTTTAACCTCCATCTCAATGGTGAGCCGAACACCTTGCGACGTGTTGCAATATTTACATTATGGCTGAAAAACAAAGGTACAATAAAGTTTCTACAGTTTGGGGTTCACTTAAATCCAAACTGGTCAGCAGATAAATCAAATGTTTGTAAAATATAGTTGCGTGTTGTGCTGTGTAGGGTGTAAGAAGGGGTAGTTCGGTTCCTGGCATGGTCGAAACATGTATCATTGTTGAAATGTGAATAACCCCTCTCACAGTGATGACTAAACTGCCGAGAGGTCTGGGTGTTGTGTCTCTTTTAGATTTAAGTTAGTTAATAAATCAAGTGCTGATATAATCAGTCGATTTTAGAAAGTGCATGTTAAATACCTCAAATAAATAATACAATCATTGTGTATGATCGCTAGTTTTTGTTTTTTTGTAATTTATGTGTGTTTTATTTTTTGATTAATTACTTCTTTTTTTTAACTTTTCTTTTAACTCACAACTACCTGCCTTGATGGCTGTAATAGTCTAATGCTTCATTCTCGTAGTGGACTAGGCTGTCAAGGACGGAGAGATTTAGGTTTGAATCTCAATCAAGTGTGCTTAGAATGGTTATTTCCTAAATAGTTTTCCACTCTTCTTCTACACAAATGCAGGTATACTTCCTATAAATATAACCCAAATGGGTAGTAAGATGCGGTTCTAAAAAAAACTCACAACTAACCCTCTCTGTGCTAATTTCCCCTCGTGTTATTTCATATAGTCCGAGCTGTCGGTAATCTAAGATAGTCTCTGACCAACCCTTCCTAAAATTAGCAAGTGAGCACTTTATTAATTTTAGGTTTTGGAGGATAGCCTCAAAATTATTTAAAGCCGGAGAAATGCACGAGCATTCCGGCAAAGACAGAGGGCAGCACTGGTTGACCGTCGTGTGAATATTTGGATTGTGTTTCAGAACGTGCGTGGAACATGTGGATCCCAGGGTTCGGGACGGACGAACTGAAACCGTTCAAAAGATCTGTCATCACGGAAGCGCACAAACAGAGACTCGCGCTCATTCGTAAAGCTATCAAGAAATATTGATGAAGTTTTTAGCGTTATTTCTTGTTCCCACCCAGGCAGAGCTTCAGACATTTTTTTGAAAACAAACCATTTTATTAGATACATACATTTTATTATTCTAAAGATAGGATTATGTTAAAAGATTAAAGGTAAAATATTAACTATTTTTGTAAAAGAGTTATACTATTATTTACAGTGATTTCTATTTTAAATATCCAATTATTTGAGGTTTAAAGTAGATCTGTGCGAGAATGGTGATTTCACCCCAGGAAATCTATTTGCGAGTAATGATGGTTTTCCTCAGAAATGGAAAATTATTGGGGTCTTTTTAGTCCAAGCTTAACATGTATAGGTTTATTTAATTTGTTTGCCACTAGAGAGCAGAAAAACTGCAACCAACTGTATCTCAAGGTGGAATTGGAAGTAAACATGAATTTAGGTCAACATCTTTGCTGTTTTTAGGGAAAAAAAGGTTTTTTTGGACCAAATAAATCTAATATTGCTTCAGTTATATTTTTATTTTTATTTTCTCCACTTGGTAATATCAACCGTTCTTTAGTATCTGTTACGGTCATGTTGAACTTTTAAACAGAAACTTTTTGAATTAATAATAAAAAAAAGTCCCTGTCAAATTATAATTATGACGGTCTTGACAGATATTCGATAACTGTCGCTATTAACAAGTGTAAAAAATTAAACTAAACGTATCTAGCGAGTTACACTGGCCAAAAAAAAAGTGTTTTAATATAAAAATTATAAAAATATATATTTTAAGGAGTCATCCATAAATCATGTAATGCTTTTTTCTTACCTTTTTTACCTTCACCTCCTACCCCCATATATGTTTCATGTGATTCTTTAAGGAAAACCTCTTTTTGTTTCTTGAGGTATTATGTTATTTTAAATATGGGAGAAGATACAAGAAATGTGGATTGGGAACAAACACAACATGGCTTTTACAATGAAAAGAAGAACAAAATTCACCCACTGGACAAAGAGGTAAGGGCTGACTTTTAAAGAAAATTGAATGTTTACTGCCAAATTTCTCGACCTAGATTTCAGTCTAACAAAACTAATCATAAGGGAGTGTGAAATGCACGACACAACTTCCTAAAAGAAGAAACTAAAAAAAACCANTAACAAATAGCATAGAGGACAAACACAGGAAACCTAGATCAGGATTGGATGGTAACAATCGATTTTTTTTTTTCATGAGGCAACTCATCCTTTTTTGTCCAGTGACGGCAGCGTAACCTGTGTTTTCTTTTCATTGTTAAAGCCATGTTGTGTTCATTCCCTTTTATATGTATTCTGTCCACCTTTCCTTTACCTTCTTTCAAATACATAATATTTTTCATGTAAAATTCTTATTTGAAGTATCAAAATAAACTTAAGTTTACATAAAATAAATTATAGTTTTTTTTTTTGTTTCAACTTCATCTAAACTACAATACAAAAATATTTAAACCAAACAACGATCAAATTTCCGCTAAATTTCTCTGGAATATATTTATGTTTCTAGCATATTGACTTGTAAAAAAATAATGTAAATGTCTTTGTTAAATCCTTTTCCTCTATAGGATTTGAAAAAAAAAAAAAATTGAATATTTTAAAATATCAAATTAAATAATTTTTCAATAACAAGTTAGATATTTTTGCTGACGGATAATTTGTTGGTTTAATTGGCCATGTGTTGTGTTTCTGCTTAGTGTAAGTACATGTTATGTGTGTACACATATTGTAACATTGAAAAGGTGTTTTTTTATATGTTAATAACTAAGCTTAGAAGTGCTTTTAAACAATGTGGGCTATCAGAAATTTTTAAATGTATCATAAATACTGTGTCGGAATACTTGAACCACTTTTTTATGTTATAGTTAAGAACATACCAATATGAGGGAGTAAGTTTTTGCCCAGCTAGATAAACTTATAAATAATTACATGAAATAAAAACTACAGGTATTGACAAAAAAGTCGTGATGTTGAGTGGTTTTAGTTCAGATACTGGTGGTATTGAAAAAGTATTTATTTTGTTTATGAAAGCAATCGATAAACAGGATATCTTGGGTTTTTGGCTCCAGACTAGAGGTGGCCGGGATCAGGATCCGCTTTGGAAAACAGTTTTAGTTCAGATCTTGATGAGATAGAAAAAGTATTTATTTTGGTGAAAGCAATCAATACACAGGATGTTTTGGGTTTTTTTACTCTATAAGTGGACAGGATCCCAAAGGTTGGGCAAATGTCACAAATA